>JACJUY010009013.1:24145-35122 GCA_014220935.1 Platorchestia sp. MABIK | reverse complement strand
TTTTCAATTATAGAATTTGCCTCTCGAGTGCACTAGCAAAATATCAGACTAAAGAGGTTCTATAGAGTTTTTAATACCAGCAATAAATAGTCCAGTTTTAATAATCGCATCCACATGACATTCATGTATTTAAAAGCACTGTTTACGTTCAGTTTTTTGGAATAATTATTGCACCAAGATTCGCCTATTTCTTAAACAACCAAGTTATTTCGCAGCGTGTCAAGTATTTTCAATACGTTTTCAGTCATTATCTTCCTAAAACTAGCACAGTATATTCCTAAAGAATAATGAACAGTTTACTCTCTCCAGTCACACCTCGTTTGGTTTGTCTATTAGACTATTAGGAGACCACGCATAGTTTGTCTATCGTATGTTACGTTCGTCTAAAAGCTCTTATATTAAGGAATTTAAAAAAGCCAAGATGTTGCCATGTATCTCATGTGTTAACTATTTTGAAAATAAACGGTATTTCTTTCTTTCTTTTTTGTCCACATGTAGCAAAACAGCGCGCCAACTCCCCAGCTCTGCGTCACCAACAATGCTCAAAAATGTCCATTAGCGACGAGGACACCAACGTCATCCTCATCAGTGGCACAGGAAAGAATAGTTGGTATTAATAAGGAATCCAGTCCAGACATTTCAAGCGGAGTATACACTTCTCATTACCTAGATTATATGTTCAATAATATTCACGCACAAACCGATACTGGCAGCAAAATACCCAGAGCGTAAGCTGCGAGGACAAAAAAAAATTTTCCCTACAGAGCAATACACAAAAAATGTTACTTCTTTTAATGGGTGCTTTCATTCACTTCAAATAAGCTCAGAAAAAAATCGTGAAATTATTCAAAATCTGTCTCTTGAAATGTCTCGGCTGCGGCCTGCCGGTCTCTAACAGCAGCATTTTTCAATAAATCACTAAGACAACGTGTGCCTCTAAGCCGGTCGTCGATTTTCTCTACAGTATCAAATATTCAATTCTTAACCGGGCAAATTTTTGCTTTAAATTCGCAAATGAGTTCTCAAGACTTTGCGCCTGTGGTGCTTGCCAGTATTTCTGAAGAAGTAGACCCAATTGTCGAAAACCTTATGATACTTTGCAGCTAGGTAACAATATCCAAGCACAATCAGAAAGGACATCGATTGTTCGTGTTGGATCAAAACTGTTCCCTCTGGGTGTATTGATGACCTTTCTCCATACTATTAATCGCATGCCTAGATTTAATAATTATATACTAAGTTTTGATGGGGCCTGCCACTCGCCCTCATACCTTGTGATGCCACCCGGCTATATAGTGGCAACAAAGTCCCCAATTTTAACGGGGCACAAAATTCACATAAATGCCTGACACCCTTAAGGGGTCGGTAGCGCTTAATAATTAGTAGACAAGCAGAGCATGGCGGCAAAGGGTATTCTCACCATCGAAAATAATGTTCAGGTGAACTCGTCTCAATATAGCCGGCTGTCTATGGACCAAGGGTCCAAGGTAGCGAGGAATTGTAGACCAGAGACCAGCGGAGCGCAAGATTTGCATGCACCCATGGTCGCGGTTAGATGCTGTCTGACGTGGCGGCGCGTGGCAGCCGCGAACGACCGCTCACGTTGGTTTGTCCGAATCCACTGTGGTGACGTAGGACTCGGCAGAACAAGCGTAGGCGTACTTTAGAAATTTGCAAATACGCTTGCAACCGAAGATGTGAGGAACCCCCACCATTGCTCTGCTAGTCGTGGATTATTTGCTTTATTGATTTTAGGTCAAATAATTTGACTGCAGCCTAAGACCCCTTACTGCGGGAGGCTATTAAATCTTGCCTTACTTAGTCCGCAGAGGACCTCAGCTTCGAGCAATGGCTAGAATTTCGACATCCTAGCTCGAATCAAAAACTCTTAGTGAGAAAGTACGCACTTTCTCGTATTTATCTTGCTAATGCTTGCAGTGCGCAAGAATTCAACAAAGCGATGAACTTTTGCGAAAACCTGGGCTTAAACTTGATTTAATTTCAAACTTACACAAAAAATAATAAAGCTGACGCACTATATAACTTCCAATGGCCTCGCACCCAGGAAGAAAACTTTTGTTTTCTTGGACAACTCGCAATGAAATTGCGAATCACAGTGCCACATTGTCCTCATTTCAACAAATGTCAAGCAATAAATGGAATTGTGGATCACTCCAATGAATCAAAAACTTCACTGAAAAAAACAAACATCGGCATCTACGGATGCTTTATTTCCAATTGAAGCATGATACATATCACCTTTTACATTGGTTTTTCAAATGCCTTATAACTAATACCAGGACGCCATGACGCTTTCCCCCGGTCAAAGACCGGTACCCATTTCAGACAGTGGGGTATTGTGCTTAGAATTTTTCTCCTATACCCAACAGAGAAAATCGCCACCAGCGCCGAGACTCGAACCCGGGTCTCCCCTCACGGAGTCAGGTCCTATACACAGACGGCTATGGCGAGCTATGAATGAAACAGATATTTTCACTGCAAACTCTGAAAAAGAAAATAAGCCTAAGCACGTCAATGCACATGATACACCAGACTTTTCAAAATTGAAAGCGTCATCAATCAGAGCTTTGAGTAACTCACCTATTCACAGCATGAGGAACGTGAATGAACCTGACCCTTTCCCCAACTCGATCTCAGACCACTATAATGTAAGTACGAACGATAAATCTGCACTATTTGCAACAGACACGATTACTGACTGTGATATACCCTCCTTTTCAATCAATCCTTGACTTTCCAAAACGTACGCAGGAACAGGGGAAAGTCAAACAAATTACGATGTTTAAAGCCTTCAAAAAAAAAATTAAATTATTCTGAAAATTGATTGCTCATCAAGCCTCTTTCCGGAAATCAAAATCCCATGCGCAGTCAAGTAAAGAATCACTGCAACGGAAAACGACACCTGAAAAAACATTCTGCCTCTGCGAAGCCCCCAACGTACGACTAATAAACCGACACTGATACCGAAAAATCAGCAGTGAACCAAATTTGCACACGCGGTGAGTCAGTTTGCATCAGCAGTGAACCAAACTCAAAAATGGAGCCTGCGAACTTTTTAGGAGCCGGACACTGTCTCTTCCATGCAGTAACGACACAGCTTGTATCACACCAAACCTCAAAATGGAATTATATATCTCTGAAAAAAGCCATCAAAACTGAGAGCTCCAGAAACAAAGACCAGTTTGCAAAATTCGTTGACAAGAACAGTGGCAGTTTCGAACTACTTATCGATAAATACATCGACAGAAAAGTCTTCAATCATGCAGTTGGGGACCTCATACCCCAAATACTTTCTCATGTGAGGAGAACACTAATTCATATATATGATGAAAAAGATCATGGGATTTGGAAGACAACAATCTCCCCTGCATCAAATGCTCTGATAAATTATCCTCCGGTAAGTATACCACTGTTACCGCCTCCCCGTCACCAACCTAAAGCCGAATAGGAGACCATGTCTTGATCAATTACCGTTTATCTGACATTGAGCAGAAATCTCTGTCAATATCAGGCGCCTTACTGTGGAACAAACTTCCACAGAGTATCAAAATCCATCAAACATTAAAAAAATTCAAAACCAATCTAGCTCGTTATCTTGCGTCTACACAATAATTGTAAGCTGCAGTACGTACTGGAAAAGTAGTTTCAATTTTCCATCTCTAATTATCTTATATTTCATTACCTTATACCACAAACATTTTTATAGTGTGCGTATGCAATGTGATTGCTAGTATGCGAATATTTACGCACATGTGTGTGTATGGGCGTAGTTAGTGTATACATGTCGTAAAATGTTCTTGCTAATCTTTTGTGGTAATTTGTTGTTTCTCACGCTCGTGAATATATGATGACAACACTATCTTAAGTAGTTAACTTTTCGTGATTTTCCAGCTATGTTGCAGATGTTATCGTTTGGCTTTGTAGAGTAATCCGTCTTATGTTTTTCACTCCGGTGAACTCTTTTGTGCCAGCATTATTAGCGTAGGAAATATCATAAATTTGTGTTATGGCAAAGTATTTTATTCTCTCCGAGCTCGTTATTTGGTATACTAGTTGAGACAAAAGAATAAAAACTTGTCCCGAAGGACAACCTCATAGTCTTAGACGCACAATAATTTAAATCTGCCCATTTTCATTTAACATCACTCCCCCAGATCACTAGTTCCTAAGTTCGTAAGCTCATATTTCAATATAAGTTCGCAATAACGAGAGTGTTTTCATCAATGCGTCATTAGGATTATGTTTTCTTAGTTACTTGTATTTATACGCATTGTCAATATCACATTAACGCAACGAAGAGAGCATATTTTTTCCTGCTTTTCTTTCAATCATTTTTTTTTGTTTCGGCGTGTGTGAACATCAACCTAGAATTTTAGTGTTAAGATATTTTAAAAACTTTGGTTGAACATTTCATGAACAAACTTTATTGGAGATGAACTGCTTTTCTTTTTTCTCTGTCTTTAGGTGTTTCATATTCATATTCATCATCCGGACACTTACTATAGTAAGAAGAATATCACTGCTTACCAGTGTTCGTGTTGTGAATTCTTTTTAAGCCTCTGATTCATTCTTAGGCTTTTTTAAGATGCGCTACATATATTGTTTCGAGATTCCTTTCTTTCACACAGTAAATTCATAATGGGATTCAAGTCGTCCTACTTCCCTATTTGAAATAGATTTGCAAGTTCTCTTCCGTTGTTGAAGGTTGAGATGAAAAATATTCTACCTACGCTACTTTAAAATCTTAAAACCTTCACACCGTATGGTAAATCAGATCATAGAATGAGCAATGATCTGAACAATTGACGATTTATAATTGCCATTTGCAATTGATTTTGAGATGGAAATAATTAATCAAAGTTGTCACTCTTTACTTATGATACTCGTATATTGAGGTACATCATCTTGTGATTGATTCATAAAACTTTGAAGTGACCAGAAAGAAAATCCCAATTACTACGACTGTTTTGAAAATATATTCTCAACGTTGTCATCATTGTATCAAAGGGATGATTGTTTCGGAAAGACATTAACAAGAAAATTCTGGAAGCGAATCGGGCGAAATTAAGAAACGTGAGTTCTTGAAATAACATTGCGATAAATTGCGATAACGACCGGTCGTTGATCCCTCATCACTGGAAAGAAGAAAATACGCATGGATGAATGGTCATAATTCATGATGAGTAACGTTGGACTAAAATACCCCAAATATCAAAAGAACAAAATGCTAAGTATTCAAAATCTCAGTTTGGTGATAACTACCAGAATTTTTTATAAACGATTGCACAAATGTGGTTACGTTTTCGAAAACGTTGTTTGTAAAGAAAATGAAATGAATTACAAATTTTCAAGAAAGTTGCGAAGGGGCTGATATTTTTGGAGCGCACAATTTTTCAAATTTGCTTTTGTGGTGCAAAAATTTTCTTCAATAATTTATTTCACAAATTCAGCTCTGTTGTACAAAAACTGACTCTAAATAAACACTAGGAAGGCTGAAACTATGTAACTCATCTAATCTCATACAAACAAACCCAAGCGTCAGTGAATACGCAGAGACCTTGCTTGCCCAAGGACCAACTTGACTAGTGAGTAATGAAGCCTGATGCGTATGTTGTCCAAGCCTTAACCATTTAAAGCCCAAGCAACGACGTCACGACGTACCATCGCCACTAAATATGGCGTCAGTGGGGGCACAGTTTAGTTGTAACGAACGACTCGCACATCATCAGAGTTGATAAAACCGCCCCTCCACCTCACACATGCAGAGCTGCAGGATAGCCGTGCAGGATAGTCCACAGCAGGCAGTGCCTCAGGCACCCGCGTAGTAGCGCCAGTGCAACTTTGGACGCCGTGTAGAGGCGTCTAGGCAAGCGTGAGAGGATGAAGTGCAGCTCTTTGTAGAACCTGTCAGTGAACAGCATTCTGAAATCTTATTGTGTCACTTAATCATAAATGAACGTTGTGCTCTCAAAATGCAGACAGTTAATGGTGGTAAACGCGTTGCTCTTCCAGACGTCGGACAGGTTGGAAATGCGCATTTTTCAATAAGTTGTCACATCTACTTCGTGTTTGTAAAGAACTTGCCTTAGTTTTTATCTCATAAATTCAATATCAACGATGTCTTGTATATATACAGAAGCTAGTGTCGGTTAAATGCTATTAATTAGTGTTGTCATCGAACAGGTATTACTCTTACGATACATCTCTGAGAGATCCGTAATGAATCCAAAATTGTTCAATCTTTCAGGTCTACTGATCATTTAATCCCCCTGTATAATACTACAGTTTGTTGCTTGCCTGCTTATTTCATATGTCTGTCTGTCCATATCCTCGTGAAAACTTTAACACGATCTAATTACAGAAAATTTTTGCTGCTTACTACAATTTATTTAAATTCTATTGATTGAAATTTATTACCATACTTTCTGACGGCAAAAATAGAGGAATCGAAAGAACATAGGTTGCGCATTGAAACACATAGATAAAAAGTAATTTGAAGCGGTGCAATCATTTTTGACGGCTATTTTTACAGTATTCTAGACAAAATCTCGATGCGCACCGCAAAATAATATTGTTAAGTTTGAACTAAAGGAAGATTTCAAAATTGGGAAGTCTGGAGAATTTTTTTCGTAAGTTAATGCTTACAACGACTTTTGGGCTAACTTGCGTCAAGGTTTACTGGATGTTGTTCAGGGTGGTTTAGGTGAGCTCTTGGAAAATTTGAGATATCGGCAAGCATTTATACGTTCTAGACGTTATGTGCAAATGAACTCCTCAACTGTAACTCTCCATCACATTTCTAGTAACTCTTTTTGCGTTCTAGATTTATCTGCAAATGAACTCCTCAACTGTTACCTTCCATTACATTTCTAGGAACTCTTATCATTTTCTACCTGTTATCTAAATTCTTGTAACAGTCATTAAAACAATTTTACAGTACTTCAAATGATTGTGTGCGGTAGATCATTTGCTAATTTACAGTAAAAAAATGTTAGACTAAGTTTGGGGCCATACGAATTTTTGGACCGCGAACACAAAATTGCGAATCTCAAGTATTTCGTTTCAATTTTCGTATCTTCACTACGACATTACGATCACCCAAGTGAGTGTGGTGTTTGTGATTCCAAAATACTGCAAAGGTGAAAGAATGTTGAAAATGATTTGAAAGTAGTTGTAAAAATTTAGCAGCAAAATTCACTGAAATTGATAGGCAAAATTACCGATCTTTACTCAGAGGAAATTGCTATCCACGTTGTCTGCTAAGTTCAAACTATAACAGCTAGTGGCCCACTTCCAAGCTCCTTTTCGAAAAGGAATAAAGCCAAGGTTTGATTTACTTATACGATATAACCAGCATCTTGACTCTCTGTGAACAAAATATTGCTTTGAAGAAGACGTGAGAAAGAAAGAGTTAACGTGAAGCAGAATTATTGCCACAGTTTACTGACTGACTATGACGGACAAACCCCAGTATTTTCCGATTTTGGTCTTCGCCTGAGATCCAAGGATTTGGCTTGAATAAAGATGGCCTGTGTTTTTGGTGAGCTACAGGCTCAAATCGAGATTATTATCATTTTAAAATACGCTGGGAACGTAGCAACTAAAAACTGAGTACATAGGAGTATATACCTCCAAAACTTACTTCAATCAGTGAAGAACAGGACGCTATATAATGACAAGAACACTATCTAGTGAATACAAAAACACACTTTAATTGTCATTTGAAATTTTTTAACAGTATATTGATCCATTAAAATGAAGTTACATGTTCTCTCACTATATCTGGCAAAACATTTAAGTTATTGTGAACATGTTAAAGTGCACCAATAAAAAATATTAGTTGATACAACGTACGAGAACATCTAAAAGCAAGTTTACTAATGTCAAGTCCGCTTCACAAACGAGTATGCAAATGCACACTCATTTTCCACACAAAGGGCTGATCAGCGGCTTTGGCCCTGAAAAAATCCTGCGGGTGTACTTGTACTGAAATATGATTTGCTGCAAATCGATGCAGTTCTGTGATGTTATGAATGAAATATTTTGAGTGGTTAGGTTAGGCGGTAAAATCGATCGTGCTTAAGGTAACCATGAAGTAGAGTAATATATAATGGTGACTAACTTACCGTCGTGCTAATATTTAATGGCTACTAACTCGCATGGAGTGATTTCACAAGGGCCTGGTCCCGTGCATGTATATTTATTAACCCTTCACTCTAACGGAATTTTCCAAAAATGCTGCGAACCATTATAACATAATTTACAGAACAAATTTCCAGTTTTTCCATTCGTTCAGAGAATAGCAATGACTTTAGAAATGTTTCATAATTATTTTCGCATCGAATAGCCCTGTTTCCTACAGGCTCTCTCGAATGACAATTTAAGAGGAAGCTGGTATCAATTATTAATTAATTTCTTCAAGCGAAAAAGCATCCTGGACTTCAGCATCGCTCGATCGTGGAGACAGGATGCGCGCACAGCTGCTACCTTATATTCCCAGCATTGTTTAAAACACGAGGATGAAACACCCAGATACCGCCAGCTCGTTAGAAAACTCATTGTTTTCCATCGACGTCTAATTTCGACAGCCGCTGATAACTTCTTTGTATGTGTAAAAATTGTGTTTCTGTCAACAAGGTTCCTGCCAAGATGCTGGGAGACGAGTGCCGTCGCCTATTGTCTCGAATTGTGCCGCATTTAATATGTGGGATGACAGAATTACATTGTCACCGAACTGTATTGTAATATTCATTATAGAGATAGCCCTAAGCAGAACCTGCAAAGAAGTGTTCTGCAGAGATAAAGTTCTCGGCCTACAGAGCAACTGTACGGCGTTAGTGTATAATATTCGTATGGCGCTTGGCAGAGATTCATCAAGTGCGGACATGGCAGGGGTAATTGGAGTCCAGTCCACTTCGTTTGTTTAGCAGAACTCCGAGCAATAACGCGTGGATTATTTGCCGCTTTAAACACTCATGAAAGTGTTTGTGCTGAAAGTTTATTGTTCTCACTAGTATAAGGTTTTAAAGTGCCTGCTGTCTACTTTAACGTGACTTTTCTTGCCAACAATGCCGAATACCAGTTGACATACATGACGCCGTTAAGGTTGTTATTAAGTTACCCAAAATTTACATGTTACCTCACAAGTTTGTCACGGAATAAGTGGGAAAGCAGCGTTCCCAGAGTGAAACTGAACAAGAGGCTGTTATTTGTTGTGATGAGTTTTGATGATACGCAACTTGGAATGTTTCCAAAGATGGCTATGGGAAAATAGCATTTTAAAAATATGATGATCGGTTCTGATTCCGAGTTTTTGTTTTTGGTGCACTTTTTCGAGTCTTTCCGCCTGTTCGTACTAATTCAACCGCTATTCCTGGGGATTGGAAATTGCTTCGTTTTCTTAATTACTTCAATTTACGTATTCGTCTATACTGGTGTAAACGTTTATAATGTTCCATTCTATCTCAATGTTTGTCTCAATGCACCTGCTTAATTGAATTTCACCAGCCCCTTTTTTGAATTAGGGTGAGGTCTTCCGCTTGCAAAGAAAATAACACATTTTCCGGTATAACGAATAGAAAATTAATTCATTCCTACATTGAACATGTTGAATTAATAGCATAGCAAAGTCTCAACATGTTTTAATTTTTTCCAGGAAATGCTCACACGTCAGACGTTCATTGATTTTTTCTCAGATGTGCTATACGATGCATTTTGCTCACTATATTAATCTGAAACTAAAAACATGTTGTAAAATAAAGCCAACACTTTGACTTAATATAATTAGTAAATTTTGCTAACGCATTTTTACTTAATACAAATGCGCGGAAATTAGCATTGTAAAGTCTTGGTTGTTGATCTTTTGGTCATAGTTTCTAGGCACGAAGATTTGGTTTAAAAGCCTCCGTTCATGAACGAGTCAGCGGCGATCCCGAGTTGCAGCCACGGTACACGTACACAGCGGTTGCGGCACTGCTTGGCAGCGCAGAGATGTCATGAGGTACGCTGCTCGGGGGCCTACCGAACAGAGTTGTTACGAGGTAGCAAAGCACATGATGGTGCTCGTGTCGTAAAGTGGTTCTTCACGCTGTAAATGACGGAGTTAGTGCTACTGTTGGTGTTCTTGGTGTAATTGTCATTACGACTCCATGGTGCTGTCACTCTTCCTCCGTGGCGCTGCCGTTGTTGCTGGTGTTGATATTCGCGGTGCAACTGTCGCTGCTGCTCCATGGTGCTGTGAGTGCTGTTGATGATGATATTCGTGGTGAAATTGCTGCTGTTGCTCCATGGTGCTGTCGCTCTTGCTGCATGGAGCTGCTGTTGTTGCTGGTGATGATATTCGTTATGAAATGATTGTTGTTGCTCCATGGTCCTGTCGCTCTTGCTCCATGGAGCGGTCGTTGTTGTGGCTGCTGTTGCTCCATGCTCCTGTCGCTCTTGCTCCATGGAGCGGCCGTTGTTGCTGGTGATGGCGTTCGTGGTGCAACTGTTACTGTAGCGCGATGGTGCTGTAAAATAGAAAAGCAAAACACTTTATTTACAATAAAGATGATACGAAAGCTCATCATTGGTTTGTAAAATATTTTAAAATAAGGATCCTTAGTTGATATACACACACACACACACACGAGTATCATAATACATACCCATGTCACTAGTGAAACAATTGACTGAGGGCAATGTATTCCTATTGCTGCTTAATCTAGGTTTGATAATATATGTAACTACAATTGGAAAAGAAGACATGATTTCAGTGACGATACACTGTTGAAAACACTCGCTTTAGTTCACACTTATATTGAAAAACGAACTCAGGGACTTGCGGAATAAGGTACATGCAGGTGGCGGTGCATGGTGCTGTAGGTGCTGGTGGTGGTGGTGCTGTAGGTGCTGGTGGTGGTGGTGCTGTAGGTGCTGGTGGCGGTGGTGCTGTAGGTGCTGGTGGCGGTGGTGCTG
>JACJUY010009013.1:7520-24037 GCA_014220935.1 Platorchestia sp. MABIK | reverse complement strand
TAGGTGCTGGTGGCGGTGGTGCTGTAGGTGCTGGTGGTGTTGTAGGTGCTGGTGGCAGTGGTGCTGTAGGTGCTGGTGGCGGTAGTGCTGTAGGTGCTGGTGGCGGTGGTGCGGCCGCCTGTGCGTGGGTACGTCAAGGTCAGCTTTTGGTCCCAGGGACGAGTGTGGCGCCACTGCGATAGAGCTAAACTTTAATGAAAGAATTAATAAGGAGTCGCTTGTCACGTTTCGTTTTATAGGCGTGCTTGCTAGGCGTATAGTTCCGGTCAAAAGTCTCCAATAGTATTCTCCTTCTTTGAATTATAGGATCGGCAAAGATTTTGATTTAGCTTAATGGGTGAGTTTTGCGCACTTCGCCGTTGTAGGCCTATTTTTTCTGGAAATATTTGTAAATATGAAATGCATCCTCAGAATTGATCATAATGATTTAGCATATGTACGGGAAATATATTGTTACACGATGTAAGTACGCAGTTTTACTTTTTTCGACTCTTCATGACTTGTGTCACCAAGACACTCGCCACTGTACTTCTCTCGTATTTATTATATCCGACAGAAAATCTGTATAAATACCAAGTATTGATAACCCCCAAACATTTCCTTCCAATCACCTATTGCTCTCGTTAAGCAAATGACCGCTAAAATTGGTGCAACCTGACGTAACCTCAGTGACAGGTTGGAAAGGCAAATATCCTTGAAGCACAAAAATTTAATTTTTTAAATGGCTTCAGCGCTCCATAGCCTATTGAAAGATGATTTAAACTTGCTTCTGCCGCGTTGAAAAAACGGAAAACACCGTTATAAAATTTGTAAAAGATAAATGCAACGCTTACCGAAAGACTTAATTTCCTCACTTTTTCTTCCAAGGATCAAACCTATCTGTAGAATTAATTTTAAAATATCGCCAGTTGAGGACACAAAATTTAAAGCTTCTATATGCATCTAGCTAACACATTTTAAAAAAAATGCAAACATACATTTCAGAGCATAGTTTTCAAATACTGCAGGAAGTATTTTCAAAAGTTCACGTGTTCAGATCACCGAAAAGGGCTCCAAATAATGAGCCGTCCACGCTTATCTTGTTCAAACTTCTCTCCTCAAATACTGCGTCGCTTTGAATGGTAAAAGGAATTTGAGCGGAGGCCAGACCGGCTATGTATTATGATGCGCAGTGGTGTGAGGCTAAAGGGCCGTTTACACTAGGGGACATTTCGGCCGTGAGGCGCGACACGTGTGTGCGAGGCTCACCACTGGGGCTCATATTTGTGTGTGTGTATACGAAGTTCCCTATTCACTCTGATCGAATTCGTAATGCGCGACACTCAAGAGCCTTGTAACTACGGTGGCGAATAGAGAACTTCGTATAAACACAAACAAATATGAGACTCAGCGGTGAGCCTCGTATACAAGTCTCGCGCTTCACGGCCGAAATGTATCTAGTGTAAACGACCCTAAAGCCATGGTTGGGCTCAGCGGCACTACCAGCAGCCGGATTATCAAACAATTTTGGTCCAATAAGTATCCAATTTAGCGATGGTTGAGCCGCAGTGACTCGGCTGGCACCAAAAGTCCTTTTTGATCGACCTACCTAGTTTTTGCGCACCAGTGAAATAATGAAAATGTAAGGCTGATTAAAGCTTATTATTATATTAAGACGCTTAGACGACTAGATAATCAATTGACTAAAAACAAATGAATGAGAGACTTGTTGACGATATTTGTTTAAACAAAGTTCGGAAATATAGTTCATTTTTTAAGATTCGAACGTAAATGTTATGAGGAAGTGTTATGAAAAAAGATATATGTTTTCATTTTACAACCATCGCGATAGTTATTTCAATAGTCCCTACTCATGTGTAACAAAATTCGTCACCTCAAAATTTTCTTGTGTCAGGCATATCCATGTATAACATGAGTCATAACTGGGTCATAACCATATATAACAAAACTCATTTTATAAATAACTATAATCCCAAACATTCTGGCCATACAATTAGAAAGATAGCAACGTTGTGTCGGTGAATTGCAGACGTATCATTTTAAGGATATAATGCACGTTAATATTGTGAAGACTTCACTCTTACTTGTTGATACTCGTTAATAAGGTCATTTACTTAAATGTCGACGAATTAATCATAATTTTAGATCCTTTATCCGAGACGTACAACTAGTTTAATTGTTCTTGAATTATGAACTAACACATTCCATAGGTGATTTATAACCCAGTTCATACACAGCTGCCAGGTCTTTATTACCCCGCTAAGGAGTCACTTATTAACAACACTTTGTGCTTTATGCACTCGTCGCTGTACCGTCTATTTGGCCTTTTGTTCGAGTATAGCGCTTCCCTTTGAACGACGTCACTGTGTAATTGCATGGAGACAACACCCCTGCTCTGCCACCGCGTGTCTTCGTCGTCTACATATTGTCGCGTAATCTCAACATCATCCTGTGGTGCTGGTTGTCCTTAACTCATGAGACGATAAATACTGTTTGTGTTCAAGGACAAATTCGAGATAAATCTATGAACGAATAAATATTGATTCTTTAAAGGAAAGGTTCTACGATGCCATGAAATGAGAGTGTACTGACCAGCCCTCACAAAGTTCATTTTTTTGTGGTGTTGAAATGAAATTCATCGGAATCTCACACTAATAGTATAGCTCATATTCGGGTATTGGAAGTTCATGCGTAGAATTAGTAAAAAGTGATTGAATGAGGGTTTAAATCACGATATTAAAAAATCATTGATCCTCCAAGAAAACATTGTGAATTCAAGCAAGAAATCATGCGTAGATACTGAAAATCTTCATTGTGAATTCCCAATGCATCACACTGTATGTATAACACCGACTCATTATAGCATAATATAACTTTTATATGAGAAATCGAACCTTCCTGGCTTCATCGGACAGAGGTTTGCTGCAAGTGAACACCTCCTACAAGGTCAACTCATTTAGAACTGTCGTGATTTTGTTCACATGCGCAACATGCACCTTAGGGTACCTGCTGCTACTCCGACACTCAGCCTCCGTGGCTCGTTAAACCCAAGCACACAAATGCACGACTGAGGTACCTGAGCTGATGCAACATCATTGCAATGCAAATTGAGAGACAGAGCTGCTACATTTGCATGACCAATGGGAGAGAACAAAAATTGATGAGCCTTGAAATAATGTTTTTTTCGTGCATAACCAAAAAATTTTCTTTTTAATAAAATATTATTGGGGATATGATTTACTTACGAAATTTTTAATTGTAAAAATGAGTTCAAAAAAGCTAATCAAATAAAAGTTTTGGTAGAACAAGTTTCGAATTTAGCATGGGACGGACAGACCATGTTAGAGTGGCAAGTTTCATGACACTACGCCCGTATTAAAAGAATATGATCCTTTTGTAGAGAAAAAACTAGAGTTAAGAAAGCTGAAGTATTCTAAGGTTAAATTTTAATGATCAGATTTTTTTTTGCCATTCAGAAATAAAATTGTTTACTTTTTCTCTGAGAAATTTTCTATATAGTTTCATCGCTAAAGGTATAATCCGCTGTTTTCTACGTCAAATTTGAATACTGGCTGCACATTAGAGCCCTGTCTGCAGGTAATTGTTGATGTATTGTAGAATTCAAGCTTGCGTTTTGTTTAGGGTTCAATCATTCATGAAAATGAATAAATAGAGGGAGCGTGATGACTGACAACATCCTTTATTACGTTCACTACCGATTAGCAGTGACTTGAAATCACACAGTAACAACTTCCCTTCCATTTAATATACATAGTGAATTCTCATGCATTCACTTTCGTAGCTTATCTACTATGGGCACACAAAAGCATCGGTACTATATCTTTGCTAAGATCACATCAACACGAACGTAACCCCGTCTATCTTCTTCGCCGGAGCATTTATGATTTTAGCCGCCCAGTGCACGGGCTATGTTAGGCTGCCTCAAATCATAGATACTGTGGTGAAAAGTTAGATTAGGATGCTCTGACTGCGTGAAATACAGTGATTGTACGAATTGAAGAACGTGTTTTATTTGCACCAACACACTCGGTCAGCTGTTCAGCTTTTGGAACGCACTGGTGGTAAACAAGCTACTGTAAGAGATCTCTTTAAAGATGCAGCCTTTGTTAAGAGTTGTCTGCGAGAGGGAATGATGACACAAGAACGTTTCAAACTCTAAGGATTAGGATGCTTAAATTAGTTTGCTTTGAGTTGATGCATGTCGTATCTTATGATGTTTTTTCAAATGCCATTCATAATTTATTCAAGGACAAATAGCGGTAACCTATTTAATATACCTAGGGTCGATTAACGATTTATAACTCTTCAGCTCTTCCTTTTCCGAATTGAAAGAAACACCGCAATCGCACTGTGGAGTCTTTATTTCTCTGTGGTTTTACACGCAAGGCAAGCATTGCTAACCACTAGGCCTCGGTGATTATATTAGTGAGTAGCGTAAGGAAAATACTGTATGATTGACGTTTAAACCTATGTAATCAAGATGAATCAAGGTATTAACTCAAAACAATAGGCTTAAAATGATTTATAAGTTGCACTCATTGAAAAAACGGTCACATTCATTTTTTAGAAATTCACCATTTTGAATTCTGTGAAGGGATTCCTCGCACAGAGATCGGTCCTTGGCAGTTGGAGTGATGTATGCACCCTTGCTTCCACTCTACAATTTTCTGTACTCAGTCTTTCCTGACGAATATTAGGTGAAAAATGGGAAGAAGTATGAATACTGACATGCAATCGCTTCTACGATCCCTATTTGGTAACTGTTAAGCTGTTTCACGAACTAAAAAAAAATGTATAAAATCAAAATTTGTGGGCTACCTGAAATATTTTCTGCAAGTTATTGATATGAAGCAGACTTTCGCATTAATTAGTAGGCCCCACCTGACAACTATGTACGTATCATCGCTCCTTCCCCAGCGATAAATCCTCAAAGAATCCTCTCGATTTTACTTATTGTCATGTTCATGTTATCGTCGTTAGAGAGGATAAGATAGCATTTACGTGTAGCATTGTACAAAACAACAAAACTCTCAACACATTCATCAGGAATAAATGGTTGGGACAAATCAGCGTCGACAATCTTTTATCACAGATTCTAGGATTAGTTAAGTGATGTTGAAGCAAAATGTTTTCATTCACAAACGTGCTGAGATGTTATTCAGTTCAGTTGTGTTCCCGGATAAATTAATCCAAAAATTTTCGAAAAATTCAATTTGTTCAATAGCATTTCTAATTCTGAGGCAAGCTGGTCTCCGTAAAGAACTCTGGAAATCTATTAAGAATTCCGATAATTTTCCATGACTTCCGACGACTTTTCGAATGCGTTAAATATTCGTAACACTCGTTGAGATTTTTTTGCTTTTAAATGCAAATTACCAGTCTCTCATCGTTAGGTAGTTTAAGTTAACGCATTTTATTTGTTTATTTCGCAGAATACACCACCTCACATACCTACAATATTAACTCGGAGAAAAAAACCTCGCAGTGGGAGTAAAATTAGTGCTAAAGTGAGAAATGTGTGAAGACTCTATAGAGTAAAAAAATTAGTTGATCATTCTAGACCTCCGTAAGTCACCTCGTAGTTTCCTTAATATTTTGGATCCACCTGCCCGAGTCTCTTCGAAGTTTCTACCCTCATCCATCATGGAGCCGCGACTTTCGGTGTTCGCTCACAGAGCGGCTCAGACGCCTCAATACATCGCAGCTGTCTCAGGTGAGCTGCCTCTAAATTTCTTTCACTCCTGTTCCGAGGAGACGCTCTTCTAGGACTCAATTTTGGTGCAGTGAAGCTTTGCTCATTGTGTAATCGCAAAGAGAACTTTTATTCTTAACACATTTGCTTCATCCTAGCCTTTTCCCGCAGAATGTGACAACACTGTATTTCAAATCATATTTTAATTGCTTTCTCAAACATCTGTCTCTGTTTTTTTTAATTCAGAGCTTGTTTGCCCGATGAAGAAGCTTCAAAAAGCCACTATAAAGGAAAATTGAAAATCTGAGTTCCATTTCTACCCAATGCCTTACCTATATTAGCGCTGCATAACACTATAATAAGTTGCATTCGCTTAACTGAGAAAATATTTTTCTTCAGTTTGCATTGTTAGGCATAGGTTTTTTGTCAAGCAGCGAAGTTTCACTGCACTGTAATAACAAATAATTTAGAACAAGGTATTATGAATTTCAGTTATATTTTAATTATAGAACTACATTCATATAACTGGTTGCGTGAAATCACCGACCTACACATTGCATGCGTAAGTCTCTAAGTTGGTGAAGCTCAAGTTTTACTATGAAATGACAAACAAAACATTGCATGTGGAATTTGAAATGAACATAATCTTCTTCCAAAAATAACCTCAAGCTTTCAACTTCAAATCACTTAGTTTTTAAGGCGCGAAGTGATATTTTTTCTCCTTCTATTTGAAAAATAGGTATTGGTAATTTTATTCAACCTCACTCCTCATTTCTCAATGTTTAAGTTCAGCTCTATCTAGGGTTACAATCTTTTTAATGTTGTGAAATTACGGTTCTCTCAAACATTCATCCGTAAATTTACAACAATAAATGTTCCCAATGGCATAATTCATTTTTTAAACCACATGAAAAGGAGGCATGTGGTCCCATGGCATCTTTCATTATTAAACTAGATGAAAAGTAAATGTTGTCAAGTTTCTTGCACTCATCAATTGTCAGGAATATTTTTTTCATTTAATTCGAAGCGCTTGTGAACGATGAAACTCATGGTTTGCCTACTACGGTGTATGCAGAGCTCCATAGTTTCTTATTTTACAAACACTTCTAGTGGTCCAGTCTTTATCCACATGAAAGAAACAATCATCGTTCTTCGAAAATGGTTTTATTCCCATGTTATTTTCAGTTTTACCAAATTTACATGTAAATGCAAACGTCATGAATAAAACGCCAGACTTTTGAAATGCTCTGCTGCACAACAGTTCTAAAAGTGTTAACAATTTACACCGACGTTTTAGTTCTCACAAAAGATGATTTGTATGATTTTTGAAATTAGTCGGTCTTATCTGGGGCTGCAGAGCAAAGTGCAGCACAATCAATTTCATTTTAACGGGGCTACTGAAGAAAAATAATCAAGCTCGCGTTTTGATAAACTTTCATTCGGACAAAAGAGATGCCTTTATTAAAGTGTAAGGAAATGAGGTACATTTTCTAAAGTTTGATTTCACAGTATTTTCCTTTGCAAAAATACAACAATTTGCCGTGGAGGTCTAAAAAGTCTACTCAGAGATTCATAAAAAGTTAATAAATTCTTATGTAATTGTTAACATTCTCTTCATGTTTTTCACATGATATGTCACTCAGGAGTTTTTTGGATTTTAAGATACATGTCTAACTAGTTCCGCTAGGAAGCTGCTGACCGCAGAGAAAAAATAACTATATTGTTTAATTAGCTTAGCAATCGGGAGCCATTCGACGAAAAGACGTTGAAAAAGTTAAAAAAACAATTTTGAATGTCAAAGAAATATCGACAGAGATTGGGTGTAGTAAAATTCTGCTGCATGAATGTTTCGCTCGAAAATATTCCAGTTCTTAATTGAATATTATACTTAATTAAAATTTGACTTTCAACCAAAGACTCAAACCGCGGTTCATGCAACGTGAATAAACCAGAGGAAAGATATTATTGTAAGCATTGTATCATGACAAAAAATTCCTAAGATTGACCTCTTCAACTCAGATAGCCAGCGTCAACAAGAGAATCAACATCTAGCTACAACGGACAATCAACATCAACATAGAAACCAATTTTTTGTTGATGATGATTCAAAGAGTCGGAACAGGCAATTTGACAATTCGTTTATAGCAGGATGTGGCCATTCAAAACATTTTTCTACTCTATCATTAATTATTAAGCTTTGTGTGAAATAAACTACGCTTTTTAACTTCATCTAAATTTCTACCTTGTATCTGTATCCCAATGGAAGTAATTGTGATGCCACCCATAACAAATTATGAACACGAGCAAACAAAGCTCCTGATCTCGAATCTTGTGGCTTATTCAAAATATGGCATAGGTGTTTTTAAAACAATCTAAAACAGTCATTTGCATAAACAAGGATTAAAAATATCACAATCCATTAGAACCAGCATGTCTAAGAGCTATCGAAGTGGGCGCTAAGTTATTTGCATAATCAATGATTAAAAATATCCTAATCTATTTGAACCAGCGTGTCTGGGAGCTATCGAAGTGGGCGCCATCTTGGGGTACACGTCGCCCGCCGGCCTGCAACTCACAATGCGCAACGGTACTATGTCCGAACACGTCCGTCTCTTCGATGATAACTTTTCCCTCAATAAGAAGGAGATGGCCTGGGTCTCGTCCATCGTCAGCCTCGGAGCTCTGTGGGGAGGCATGATGGGGGGCACGGCCATTAATGCTTTCGGCAGGAGAGGAGCCATGATGCTTTCCGTCATCCCCGTGTTCATTGGCTGGATCCTCATCTGTAAGTACTTGACGTGACCGCGACATTTGTTGTTCTTCTCATTGAATTTTTGTTTTTTTCAAGCTAGCTCCATTGCGAAGTTTTGATTCACACTCTTATTCAGTAAACAAGTTCTATTATTTTTTAATTTCATTCCCACCGCTCCGCTGAGTTGTCGTTTTCGATCGATACTTCCAATCAATAGTGCTAACTTTTACAACTTTAAATTAATTAGCGCATACATTAATGTAAAAAGCATTTGAATCAACGAAGGAAATGAAAATCTAGATGAAGTAGCGCTTAGAGCGCAACATTTGTCTGTACTTTGCGAGTTCAATTGAAGGAGGAACTCACTCGGATTATTCTGCCCAGCTCTGTCGGTGAACTTCAGCATGCTGCTAGCGGGCCGAGTGGCCACTGGCGTGTTCGTCGGCCTCACATGCGTCACCGTCAACACTTACATCGGCGAGATCGCCTCGTCCAACATCCGAGGAACACTCGGTGAGTCCTTGGAGCTGCGACATCTCTTGGCTGCTGAATTGTAGCTAACAAAATAACTAACATTAAACGCTTCAAATATCACCTCCCATACCAACAAGTGACAAACCTGAGACGATTTGCATAATTTTCGTGAACATGGCTCTGCAACTGTCTACTATATTTACCCGGAAAAACAAATTCCAATTATCATTTGGGTCAAGATCAAGTGTGTAGTGATAAAACACAAACGAATTTGCATATCCCTAACGTTTGAATGATTCCAGTCAACACTATTGAAATCTCACGTGAAGAGTAAGTACGTATCACTTCTTATAAGCATTCTTACCTAGGTGTCGTGTGTGAAGGCTCACTTATGGATTGAAAACACTTCTAAGAACATTGCGTCAGGCACTTCGCTTCCACCTCATCCAAAACTTTTGCACAGTTGATACTACAATAGGTTACGCGCTCGTGAAACACATGCAGTTCTTTGCCGACACTCCGCAATGTTTTTCGTTCGTTTCTGGCAGCATGGAATTGCGAGAAAGTCAAGGTTATACTGGAACTTCTTTTTTTGTGTATTATAATATGGGATAGTGAGTGAATTAAGATTCAAAAACATGATGGCAAGGGAGTCAAAGGTTTTGCTGGAACTTCTATTTTCGTGTGGGTGATAATATTGGGTAGTGAGTGAATTGAGGCTCAGAAAACTTGAGTTACTACCTACTATTAAGCTAAAAAACCGCACCCTCTCCGATCTAAGCGAAAAACATTCTACTAGTCAGAGCACAAATACAACGAAAATTTTTAATATTTTCATGGTTTCTTCAACAGGCTCTGGCTTTCAACTGCTGGTGAACATCGGTTTCCTGTTCTCGTATTCATTTGGAGTGGTCCTCGAGTGGTACTACTTGGCGTTCCTTTGTAACGTCATCCCTATCATCTTCGCCATCGCCATGTTCTTCAACAAAGAAACACCGATGTATCTCCTGATGAAAGACAGGCCTGCTGAGGCGGAAGCAGCCCTTAGACATTTCAGAGGTAAGTGCTTTTGACTTGATCTCCAGGCCCATTACGGAAAAAACAGGTGAAAATTGCAAAAGGGTCAGTTCTGCTCGAGACCGGGACTCGGAGATGCATAAAAGTGGCCCTGCATTGATTTCTCAGTTTCTTCTAGCATCTCAACGAGATATTTTAAATAAATTTTCAAGCTTGGCCGACTGTGCGTTACCAGTATCCGCTTACAGTATGGACTGAAACGGCTATTTTTTAACTTCAATTGAGTCGATGGAATCAAGGGGTAAGTTAGTCATCTTTAAAAAAATATCTCAAAATAAATGAACCGTCTTCTATCCACGCGGCAAAGCTATATATCGCTTGCTCGAGATAGAATTAGGAAATTATCTAATATTTTAAACCATATATATATAAAAAGCTACTCCGTTTGGTTAATCACGTAAATGCAAGGATTTTAATATTGAATAGTTGAAAAAAATTGAAAAACCAGTTTAAGAAAATTATTTCAATGTATGATTAAACGTCTTGTTTATTCATTCTTATTGCGTACAATTAATTTCAATATGTTTTCTCATATATATTCACTGTACCCTTGCATCTCCATATTTTGTTTTTATCAATCTAATTTTCAACTAATCATATGTTAGTTACAACAACTTATTCCGTTGATCGTCAGGCTCGCAGTTAACTTGGCACCCTACAGGAACTGCAGTTCAATACATCATCTATCAATACGTTCTTTTTCCTGCCAGCATGATTACATTCATTTCGGTATTAGTTTAATTTTATAATTTTATTTATTTTCTGAGGACTAACACCGTTTTTAAACATGTTCGTCTACACCGGCAAGTCTGTTTCAAACTCATCCACTGCTAAAACTACGTACCGGCAAAGTCGGTTTGAAATCCGAGCCGCGTGATGCCGCTCAACTTGTGGCCCAGACGTCACAAAAATGAGGTGCTGAGTGAGCACAAATTACTCCGGAGAAATTACACTGGCCAATTTGCACGTGAACTCCAACACACACAGCTAGGCTGCGCAGTTCTATTGCCAAAAAGTTTTTCATAGCTAAATTGTCGGGACTGAAACAACTGAGTTAGAATTTATCGATGAATAACGAAATTGAACGGGTGATGGGAGAAATGAAGCTGGAAGAATATGTTAGAAACGGATGTGCTATACTGACTGTATGCTTTCAAAAATGATTAGTTGAATCGCTTCAATTCCTAACAGAAAATGAACAATCATCCACGCTCAACAAAATTAAAAAGGAGTTTTTTAAAGAATGTTTCATTCCAATCAAGCTGACACCTAATCATCGTATGCTTTGATATTTTTGAAATGCCTTATAACTTACATGCAATTAAAAAAGAATATTTTTCGGAATTGTCTTCCTCCGATTCCATTTTGTCTTCCTTCTTTTCGTTGATGGCAAGGTTGTCAGTATACGAGCACCATCAAAAAATTGAATCAATTCTATTGGTCCAAGACATTCCCTCGTTAAATAGCGGTACAAAAAAAAAAAAAAACTTGGATAGATTATCTAAAACGTTGATGATCCACCTAACTTTATATTTGCTTCTCCCAGGGCCTCACTACCCCGTCGAATTCGAGATGCGCACCATGAGACAGGCGCTACAAGAACGAACTTCACAAAAAATTCACATCACAAAGCTGATCATGACGCCTCACTTTCTAAAGCCTTTTCTGACGTCGCTGGCGCTCATGTTCTTCCAGCAGTTTTCAGGAGCTAACGCTGTGCTGTTCAACCTTTCAACAATCTTCAAGGTAAGTTCTTTGCTTTAATGGTAATTTCTTGCTCGCCAATGGAGCTTAACTAAATCACAACCTGTGGGTGTAATTCATGTGACCACGATTTAGTCATTTAACCTTTAAAGCTAGCTAATGACCTGAAGATATCGAGGGACGTTTAAGATAGGATTTTTGTAACCATTTTCCATGGAGTGCACCTTGTTTCATTCCTGTAGAATCTTCTGACTTTAAAAAAAACTTGGCTAGTCTCAGATTTGACTCATCTTCTTTGGTGAACTTCTCTGATTTCATCACTCTTGAAATAAATACGAGCGACCTGTATAATTTGAACACTATACCAGAGCGTTCAAAGATTTCGCGCATGGCATAGATGACATGAACAATCCGAAACACCATTCTGTCTAACCTGTCGTTCTGAGGGTTAAATTCTTTTAGCTTTAATACCCGATGCAGTATGGCAATTGCTCGACAATTAGCGTAAGTTCAAGTTTTATGTACAATATTTATCCTTTTAAATATAATTAATTAAGAAGACATTGATACAAAGAAATTCAGCTGCGCAATCCTAACTATGCTTAATGAAATTCTGTAGTTACAGCATAAAAACAATGCTGTCCAATCATCACACGCACAATTACGCCGAAAAACAAACAAATGCCTTGGATTACTTAAGACATCATTAAAGACATTAAAAAAGTCACGCTTGCTTCGCATTACTTTAGGAAGGGGAAGGATCACAATTAAGTAGAATACAATTGAATGAGGAATTGCATCACAAATCGAATGAGAAAATAAGAAAATCCCTTTACACTCAAATTTTCTGATTTCAAAAATAAAATTAAAAGAAAAACTCAGTAAAAATTTAATCTATTGCTCGAGAAAATGTCACTTATCACGAGGAAATTTATTTACCAAACCTTTCTAACAACTTAGAACAGCATTACTAATTCAACTCATCATAATGTGGAGCATATTCAAAGAAAATTGTTATTCGTTCTTTTTTACACCAACTAAAGCTTCTGATCTTCTTAACTGTAAAGCCCATTGAAGGGATGAATTAATTAATAATGGCTTGAAAGCGTTCTCATAATTAACACCATCGTGGTTACCACCAACTCTGGTCCATTAGAACCTAATAATGTCATTTCTTTAACTATTTCAGTTGTCGGCGTGAAAATAGCCACTGTGATTCACATTTTCAAAAATGGGAATATAACCAGTTTAAAAAAGAACACATTCTTTCCTACCAATTATTACTAAAATACTCAAAACAGCTGCGTACGCGATCGAAGATATTTTCCTACTTCTGAGAAATATCTTTTATCAACGTTAAGCAGTGTGACTTCGGTCAATAAAAACGATACGCAAGCCATTGTAAATCACCTGCAAAATCTTCACTACAATATCGACGATGGAAATGTTGTTTTCTTCCTGTTTCTCGACTTTTGCAAAGCGTTTGCCTACATTGATTACAGCACTTTACTCTCGAAGCTTCACTGCTACGGCGTTAAAGATGCTGATGAAAAATGTTTCAATCATGCTGGATGAAAAAATTCCATGCAATTGGTAACTCATTCTCCGAACTTCTTGATATTTGCCATGACCTTTCACAGGGATCGGTTTTGGGACTTTACCTATTTATTACGTTTATCAGAAATCTTCTTAAATATACTTCATTCATTAAATTTGTAGTCTTATCTGATGATAGTACTTTATTTTTAACTATTCTTCGGGAAAACTGTGACACAAAAACAAAAAGAAGACTGGCATGCTTGAAAGTCTCGATGTGGCTCAAAGCCAATAAAACATTCAACAATTTCGATACAACTAACTGCATCTTATTTTCCAATAAACGAAGTACATTACTTCCACTCATCCAAATCGGTGATGGACAGATTGAGGACGCTAATTAATCCAAATTTTTGGAATTAAGATTTATTAAAATTTCTCTGCCGAAGAGCATATGGTACGTTAGATCTAAAGCATATGAATCTATTAAAACTCCCTGTAGCTTTAAAGCTTTATAACCTGAAAAACATTTGCAAACACCGCATCGGGTCCTAATTGAATTTTTAAAACTCACACAATATCACATGGATTTAAGAAAAAATAAGACATTCATTCAAAATTGAGAAATACACGTTATACTTTGATTTCTTTTTTAGTACAATATTCTTCATGGGACCGCAAAGGCGGTCCCAGGTAACAGCACATTTCTGGGGAATCAATGAGTCGAAATTGAGCTAACTCCAATCTTTCGTTATTTACCATGAGATGGAGTTAACCAGGCTTCGAAAAATTTTAGGAGATACGCAGTAATACTTTCTCTCAAAAATAGGAGTAATAAAGTCAGCTGCTTCCTATTATGATTTGTGATACAACTGACAACAAAACGTAGTCGAGCTTGTTTCGGCCATGGTAGCCCGCACCAGCAAATGAAACAATACTCATACAAACAAACAACATGATTTACTCACACATTTACTTACTCTTTTACAAGGTTTTGGTTTATTTTTAATACTGGTCCGTAAGAGCTACATTTGAGGTATACGGCTACTTCACACAATTTTCCATTTTCTTTCGACCTTCGTTACGACAAAAGTCATTTACGCCAAATGTTTAGCGTTGTTGAACTGAAAAAAACGCTAAATATTGAACATTCTGCCTTTGAACGCTGCCATAGCTACAATTTTATTCTTCCAAACGCTTCATTACGTTTTTTGACTGCTGTTTCTTTTACTGAATAATGAATAAATCAGAAAACGCACAATCTTATAGTTTGTAAGAGTTTTAAAACCTTCATGTTTGTGCTTCATTTCTTCAGACCGTGCTTGAACGCTAGATCGAAAATAAGTTGTTACGTGGAAATTTTTGCGGAGTTCCACAAGAATCTGCTGAAGTTCAGTGACTGTATTTCACTTAACATGCACGTTGCGAGAGCGGCTTGCATTGCAAAATACGACATTCGAGGCAGCAGTGCCGCTGTAACGAGCCCCAACATCATTTACATTTCTCTCCATTGTGTTCTCAGGCATGGCCTGTTTCTAGGCTTCTAAGAAAGAAAGAAAAAGAAAAACAGTTTATTTCCAATAGAGCTGGTACAAAAGTACCATCATTGGTTTTTAAAATATCTTAAAGTTAATACACTTAGATGATACACACACACGAGTATTGTAATACCCATGTCACTAGTCGAAAAATGATTGAAGGCAATGTACTCCTAATCTTGCTTAAACTACACTTGATGATACATGTAATGAGAATTATGAGAGATAACACAACTTCATGACTTTTGACAGTTTACATATACATGACATAAAACTTCGCGATTCTTGACGCCAGAAAATACTATGCGAGTCGCTTGTTTCGGCCGATGTTCAAAAATGTTTTTCTAGGAAAGCGTAAAAAAATACATATACAAACATGAAGTACACAAAAATTACAAATTTTGTATTTCTAATAACATCATTTTAACATAACGATCATTAGTTGATAAGCATTTTATTTGAAAATGAATGAATGATCACACAAAAATGTATAGTTTTTCACGTGAATGCTTTACAATAATTAAGAGATGACGAGTTAGGTAATGTTACAAGTCGAGGGTGAACAGGAAGGGACCATTATCTCTAGTTAAAAATGCCAGTTGTCGGCTTAGTACATACATGTGCACATGTACGTGTAAATTACACAGTAAATAAATACACACATATGCACATACATATCTACGCACATACATATCTATGCATACATACACCTAACACGTAAACATATACAAATTCATTTCTATGCATCGAGGAAATCACAATACAAACGCGTTCTTCAAAATGCTGTGCGATGTTCTGAAATATAGGATAATGAGCAAAAGAAATTCGTGGCAACTTTTTCAGTGTGTGTTGCTGCTTACAATTTCTAATGAAATATTGTAACGATGTTTAATTAAATATTGTATCGAAAAGAATATTGGTTCATAAGGGTCTAATTTACCGTATTTACCGTACGTGGGTGATCGCACAACAAATACATAAATATATTTTTATAAATATTTTGTAATAATGAAGTGAAATGAAGCATTACGTAGTGATACATTCACCCATCTACGTACGCATAGCGTGCACACGTACACATATACACAAGCAAGCATGAGCGCAAATATCAGCGTAAACTAGTCAGTATAAACTAGCATTCCAATCGAGAAACACTGAGAAAATACCTTTTATTACGGCCTGAATTTTATGAAATTTCCATACTAGAAAGTGGCACAAAACAGTCTATCAGAGTCAGAAACATGAAAACGATTGTCCTACAACGGTTCCCAAGTACAGAAATATGTGAGGCTTCGGCGCCGTTGTTATAATATACTCTAGAGCGTAAGAGATGATATGATAATCGCACTGCACTTGCCTAACAAAAGCATTTTTGGGCGTGAGTAAAAAAGAAAACATGAAATGTCCTATAAGAGTCTCATATTAGAAAGAAAATCACATTCTCTTTGAAAAAAAAGCTGGTATTCATAGTTTATATACCAGTTACTAGTCCAGTACACACAGGTGTATGTGCACATATGCACACGCATATGCGCACATACACACCCATATCCAAATTAGCGCGTTTGCGAATCCCAGCGTTTTAGACGATCAAATCATAATACCTACGCATACATTCCAAACTGTTTTGTGATGTCTTGTATCATAAAAAATGAACAAGGGAGAGTATTCCGCAATGGAGATACCAGGCAAATGAGATTTGTCAATACGTGTTCAGTTTGTT
>JACJUY010009011.1:17132-31002 GCA_014220935.1 Platorchestia sp. MABIK | reverse complement strand
AAGCCGTCATAATCAGTTTTGAGCATTTACGCAGAAACCGATATTCCAATATGTTGTGATAAAAAACACAAAATGAGTGATTGAAATTTTTTGGCCAGATGACCCGTTTAAGCCGAATTAATCAATATTTTTTTAGAGATGACTTAATTGCCACCAAATGCCCTTGGCTTGACCAATTTTTTTGGGGCGTTGCAAGGATTCGTGTGGAGCAGATAATAATAAAAATAACAAGCAAAGCAAATTCAGTGTTTTTTAAAATTTAAAATTTTTTTGTTAAATTTTTCAAGAAGGAGAATACGATATCCTAACAAGATATCTAACCACCTTCCTTCTAAATTATACCTGTAGATGAGAAATACTTCAACGAAAGGCCGATTTCTTGTTTTGTTCAATAATTGTTCATGTGATATCCTCACCACGCTGTTCCAACGAATAATACTTCACTCAGTGAACAGTGAACACTATTTATGTAAAGGATAGAAAAAATTGTGGCAAGAACTACGGAAATGTATTTCTAATTCATGCTTAGGAGAATAAAAGCCACAATTAATAAGATAGCGTCTCGAATATTGCTTAATTATTATTGTTATCTGCGTTATTATAATTATCAGTCAGTAACGAAATGACGTGATCTATTTTATATCTGAAAAATTACTGAATGCCGAGAATATAGTGCGTGAAGCAGTAAATTCTAAATCGGTTTTGTACACCAACCTGTGGTGGGCCAGCTGGCGAAGGAATTTTCACTTTCTCTACTCATTTCATTTTTCGTATGCGTTAAATAGTTGTATTTTTCTAAAAAATTGCATGATTTTTTTGTCCATCAAAATAAACAGAAAGAGCTCACAAGCTGATGGGTGTCGATGGTTCTGTTTAACATGCTGATATCTCATATGAAGCTGTATTCGATTTACAGGTAAAAGTTTGTGGAATACATATAACATACTCCCAGCTTCCTTTAATTAATTTGTGGACCGGATCAATACATATATGCAGGAAGATTACTTGCTGATCCTGGTAATTTAGAAAAATTTCATCACTAAACTTTGTATGTATTATTGTAAATTTCTTATCATTTGAACTTACTCCTGATTAATAAATGGGAATATACTGTATTCTTCATAGCTAAATTATCCAAGCTGTGAAGTTTTATTTGCAAGCTTCATCATTTTCCCCGCTGAAGAAAAGGAATGATAGGAAATCGAGACGAACCTGCCTCCTGTTTGATAATTTGCACAGACGCAAAAGCAGAATCGAATTCAAAATTAACTCACTAACTATCTGACTAACTTATATCGGGAGTTAAAAATACCAAAATCTTTTCCAGAATAAAACACCGATTAGTGCATGGTCTACTTTAAATAACTTATGCCCTTAAAGGCGAATAGTGAAGTGTGCTGCACTATTTTTTTGCAAAAAAGTCAAATTGAAACATCTTTTGACGTTTCAATTGTATAGCTTTTTCATCACACTTGAGTATTGCGTTAGAGAACGTAACTTGAGTTACAGCAGAGTTGCGTAAAACAGAAAATTAACATGAAAACTTAGCATGTGCATTAATCGACTTTCGGAGTGCACTTCAGTTTACATAAGTAAAACAGCATAACTTCAGTATGTACAAACAACCAAACAGTAGGATCCTATCGCATTGTTTGACAAAAAAAGAAAGATGTACCCGAATTCGTCAGGATCAATTGACATATGAAATTGCATGTAGTCGTTGAACACTAATATGATCACTCCTGATAGATCGAAATATATTTCTGACGCTTCTTTGTGCATCGATAAATTGGAAACAATTGCAAATTTTATTCTTCGGTTTCAATCCAGTGAACAGTAAATTTATGCGGGAATATTTTGTAACGATTGGACTAGTTTTTCAAATGTTCTAGCAACAGTTATTTATTTATTTTAGTTTTTTCTTTTAGATTCCAAATTTTTTTGAAATAATGAAATGAGGATCGTAGCGATTCGTCTTAGTTTAGAGTATCAAGTATACTAGATACCAAAAAGAAGGGACTTCTACCTATTGAGTACAGTAGAAATAATAATGAACACTTAAATCAGAGGAGAATTTTTCGATTGCCGTACTTCTAACCAGAGGAATTGCTGTGGACAATCACCTACAACCGTCGCTATTTGAGGAGGTCCGATATGCATCCGGTCATCAGACACGACAGCTGTCCTTTTCATGGCCAAATTATTTTATGGCAAATGCAACAACGCCGATGTCGGCGATTTTGATCGGTCTCCTTCTATCACACTTTTCTTGCACTGTCCCTCGGGATGATCGAGCAAACGATTAATGTACCTACTGTACAGTAGTTCGTCTGTAAGTACACACATGCTGCTCTTCGATTACATTTTGGCAATCGTTAATAAGTGGGATATTAGAATACATCGCTAAAGAGTAAAAATGTTAAAATATTTCATCTCGGGAACGTAATTTTTGAAGAGATTTTCATCCAAAACCAATACCACAATATGAGAAAAATCAAAGCAAGCAATGTAATTCTTCAGTCACAAGCAAGAAACTTAGCCGTCTTCGACATTTCCTTCTTATCTTTGATATCAGCAAGCCGTTCTCCTTCATCTCCTCGCTCACCAATTCGTATAAAATGTGGCCAAATTGGTGTGAAATGTGTACGGATTCTGGAGGGAGGGGTGTGTCAAACCTGTGGAAGTCGCTTTAAATCATATTGAAAGTTGAGGCTTTCAATTCTTGAGTTTGCAACGAAGTTGCCCAAGGCTTAAAAATTTTTATGTTCGCCGTCTAAAAATGCTGCGTGCCGAATTTATGAGCTCCTTTTGGGTTGCTGAATATTTTAAGCATCGCTTTTACATGGAAGTCAATTTGTTGCATGCCTTGACTACACACATCAGAATATAATTCATAAGCATTTAATTTATGAGCATTTATTTCCATGTGATAGCTTCAACTACCATTTAATAAATTTATCTACCATTCGTAATTTAAAGAAACTATTTTCAGGTATTTTCAGGCTTGCGTATAATGGATTGATTTGGAAGAAGGTTATTCAGAAGTATCTGAAGGATATGAGTGAAATGTACAAAATGAAAATGTAAAAGAACATAATTATCTTCTGATAGATGACGTTCAATAATAATCATTGCGTGTTTTCGATGATTCGCGTGTTTTGCAGAATGCTTATACTGTACTTTTACATAGGCGATGATTTATTACGAACAATGTTTAACTGGAGTAACGTTGCCATACGTACATGAGCTCAGTCTGATTGTGGCTGGGACTTCAGAGTGAACGTGTGAATTCGTGCTTGTTAATCTTCATGAGCTAGTATTGCTCATATATATGCATCTTGTACAAGAAAGCGAGTGATAAGTTTCCTGTGGTATGGAAATTTTTTCGAGGAATCCATCTATAATTTAAATCTTTGTAGAAATTATTTCGCATACAAATCATTCGTTTCAGATTATTAACAACGAATTTTTCAAAAGTTATTTTCTTCTATCCAAAATTACATTTGGACGTGATATATTTCAAACAACTTTTCTTCAATTGGTGGCTAGGTGGCGTGGAAGGACACATGCTAAGCTAAAGTTTCCACAGCTCCAGCTGCATCTACTTAGTTGGTGCGCCTATATGTTCATCCATGTTGTAGCACAACCTTAGAGGCGGGTCATTGCGTCTGTATTAATAAACTTTTCTAGGAAAACTGGTCACTGCTCGAATATGAGGAGTTGGAATGGAATGATAAAGTTTATCGCTTACATTTTCCGATGCATAAATAGATTAAGCACAAATCATGCATTGTTAGAAGGTTCTCAGTATATATACTGCCACGTACCAAGTAGTCGATTTTTTCTCGTACCGTAGTTTGTTTTATTACACAGATTTTGTATTCCAATTGATTTAATAATCTCCCTGTATTTAAAATTATTTGCAGGAGCATGAGAAGTTGTAGATGATTTTCAATTATGGATAAATTTTCTGTCCGCGATAACTTCGGACCAGAACTGACTCAAAGGTATAGACAATAATTTATTGATACACAACCTTAATCTACAGGGATAAGGTTGTGAGTACTTAGTTATTCTAAGCTTCGTTAACATTGTATATTTACTCCTAGGATAAACACAAAAAGCTAAGGGTTGAATTCTAACATCATGTAAATTCTCAATATGTTATTCGTAATTGCAAGTACTGCTCCGCAGTGCCAGGACGGTTTTAAAAATGAATATAAGCAGTGTATCATGCATCTCCCCAGAGAAATCTTATTCAACGTCACTACTTTAAAAAAAAACTTATTTGTAAAAAAGAAATAATTTGATTAAATGTACAGGTAAAAAAATGCATGTATTCATCATCGGATACATGCAGATAGTTATCAGTACTATGCACATCTAAGATCGGAGTATATTTAAATAAACAGGGTGGGGATGAAATCTTCGGACGAACAGCCTGCCAAATAGTGAGTGAACTCTTATTCCAGCAAAATAACATCTTGGATTTTTAATCCGGACCCATTTTTGCATGGGCACCGGTTAGGATTCTGTAAGTTCCCTACCTTTTTTCTGAATCACAAGCTCGAATCTACGTCGAAAAGTTTGCTCTGCGAACGAGAAAATCCAATGTGTTGAAGTTAGGCTATGACGAGGTCTCCCATTTCTTCATTCATAACGAGAGGCGAAGATAACGAAAGAAGAGGACGCCTTCAGGAATTCGTTCCGACCTCATTTTTTCTTCAGGACTCTATACGCAAATACAGTTTCTATTCAGCTCAATTTCCTGGGAAATGGTCATGACACCGTTGTAATCGTTCTTATTTGTGAGAGAGTGTACGCTGTCAAGTTAGAAGAAAGTGAACACTCGTCCTCGACAAGCGCTTCAGCTCTCTCAAGAACAGGAGTCAAAATTGATTTGATGTTGGATTTTGGGTTTATTTTCACGTCCTGTTGGAAAAAATTGAGAGATTTTGTCGGTTGTGAAATGGACAGGATTTATCTAGAGCAATGTTTTCACGGCTTTAACTCGCGATTTGTATTCTTTTCTCTAAGCTTCCTTGACAATCAATGCTAAATTCATGAAATTTTCATAACCCACTTTTTTGGATAGAACGTCCAACAAAAGAACATTTTATCAATGAGCAGTTCACCTGACATTCGGCAAACTCTATAGCGAATAAATTCCTCTCGAGTATCAATACCTTTCATTCATATATAGGAAATCAATAGAACTACGGTAAAATTTGTTAAATTTAGGAAATTAAATTTTTGGTAAAACTGAACAGAATAAAATAGCAAGTATACACATATTTAGACAAGTAATCGTTTCCTTTATTTACGTTTTAGTTTCGTTTTAGTTACGTTTTAGTTATACGTTTTAGTTAACATGTTTTATGAATCAAAACTAATGATTTCATTGTTTGCTATCTTGAAATTGGTAATAGAATTTGATATTTTTCGGCTACATCAAAGCATCTGTTTTTCGACATCATCGATAGTGTATTTTTGTTTCGCTGGCGTTAGTTTCTAGCCCTGCGCAGTAAGGCAAACTTGTATTATTTGGCTTATCGAGAAATCCAAAATGTCGCAGATCATGCTCAACTATCTATAGGTTTCACGTAAATCTCGTTCCTGCTCTTCTTCCTCCTGAGCAGCACCGTTACTTAAATCGTTGTAGCCAAATATGCAGCTTCGTTTGAAAGTCTTTTCGTAGCTGCTGTTTGTGTGTACGCTGTAAAGCAATGGTCGCTATGCCCTTTCTTAGACAATATTTGGCTATTTCAAGTTGTAAAATGTGTTTTCCTTCATTTCTTGTGTTGAAGTTCACGTGGGCAAAAAACAGCGTTCTCCATTTCCTGCACTTTTAGCTCCTACGATACCTGAACCTTTTCTGTCTCACTCTCAAACTTGAAGGAACTCAAGGAATGAGTATATATACGATCGTAACATCTGATCGTACAGTGATATGTTTGCGCGTCATGCGAAAAACAAGGTTTCAAAATCACCTTACAAGTTCTAGACCTATATACATGTAAGCTCCATGGGAAACATTTATCAGACTAAACCATGACCTGTTACGCATACGCTTCTGCTGTTTTTCCAGGAGTTCTGTTGTTAAATTGAAAGAATCATTTGTGTTTATTTAGATAAATTTTAATGCACTGCCACTGTCTTTAGTCGAATATATGTTTAAATTTTGCGCAACATAAGTGCTATCCTATACATAATGGACTGAAAGCTAATCATAATGTCACTGCAAAGTAAATTAATACTCGATATGAAACACAAACCTTGTATTTTCTACTTGTCCCGGAGTTGAAAATTTCATTGTATTTTATGGTATTTCATTGGCTGTTATCATTCTTTACATTGAAAGCCATAAAACTTAGTTGATGTTGACTTCGAAATATTTAAGTTTGCGACACTACCATCGAGTTTGTAAATAAATGAAGCTTTTGTCAGCAGCTGGAGGTACCAATCCTCTGCTCAAATTCATTGCAACTACCGTTACATGCAGCAAATTTGTGAACACGACACTGTTTGATACTGATGTTGTAACTCATCATTATAATTATTTTATTGCCACTCACATGAGACGCATCTAATATTGCTGCTAGCTTACCTCGATGCTGTAGGACTTCTTGACAGCGAAGGCGCCGCGACTCAGGTGCGAGGACGCGCTCTTGTTCATGATGCACGCAGAAGCTTCGATGCCGTCGAAGAGTCCCGAGCAGTTGTAGCCGAAGCGGTAGATGGAGTACCGTCCAAACTCCAGGATGGGCTCTGACGGGTCCGGAAATGAACAACGATGTCAACAAAGGGGTAGATGAAGTACCGTCCGAACTCATGAATGAATTTGACCAGCCTATCAGATTATAATGTTAACCCATTAGCTGATGAAGTCCAGTTCAAAATCTTGCATAGATTATGTGCGTGTGCCGAGAAACTGAAATAAATCTTTAATGAATCAAAGCCGTCATACTATCATGTCCTCATTATGTCCAGCACAGGCGTTGATGTACCGTATTCATGTGAATCAAAGCGTGAAAAAAAAGCACCGGGGTAACTACTTTTCTATGTTGTGCATTTCCTTGAAACTCATCAACACTTCTGTTGAGAGTTGAGACAAATTAACTAATGGTCTCTGGAACTTTCCCATCGTCTATATCAATTTATACTATGGCGAGTTTCGCTCAATTGAACTGATTAACTTTTAAGCAGGAAAGATTAATGACAAGTTTGATGTTCAAAGCAAATGAACATGTTCATGTATAAATGCGTCATTTCGGTAGGGAAATTTAATTTTCAGATTCTGAGATAGTACTCAGGGAAATATAATTATACATTTATATTTCGGTGGCAATAAGTGGTGCGTCAAACCGATTGAAAATTTTTAATTTTAAATGATTTGGACATGTTATTATTTTACATAAAGAGATAAATTTGGAAAGGGGCGTATGAAATAGCATTAGCTTAAATTACTCATTTTTAAAACGGGAATGACAGGATTGCATGTGAGACACTGCCTCGACAAAAACCTGTGTTCACTACGACGGTTACGAGGTGATTTATTACAATGAGCCAGGCAACGTTACTGACGGGCAGTGATAGGCAATATTACTATAAATTTTTGTATTTCAAAATTGTTTGTAACGCATTTCAAGAAGTGAATTTAAGTACGATGTACTTTAGTGCTTCAATCGATTTTCAATTGCATTTATTCATTGGTAGTTTGGTACTAGGAAACGCGTTGCCTATGGAGAGGAGACCGAATCGTTGGTGCCCGGTACTGAGATCGTGTTTTGATGTACACGTGAAGACCCAGGCTCTTAGCTCCAACCTATATCACGCATCGCAAAATTCATCGACGTGATAATACGACTGCTGTCAATAGTGTTTTTAAATTATAAGTTTTCGAAATTAGTTTTTTTCCAGCTTCATGGTGAGAAAGGTAGCTGATGGATACAAGATGTAAAATCTTAATATTTTCTTGGAAGTTGAGATTTTTTAAATGTATTTATAAAGTATGGAAAAAGACCGAAAGATGTGATGTACTATGCTTAAAGATATGATGTTCTATGCTTTATGAATTATCTCATCGAATGATTTAAGCGTGCTTGTTTCGAGATTTTTGTACCGGTGTTAAGCGTATTCTAAACGAGCAAAGTATACGGCGACGCGTTGTGGCAATGCCTTCTTCAGAAAAGAGCTCGTTCTTCCGAAGCAAACATTACTCCATCGATAAAGTTTTTCAAAGAAACAAACAAACAAACATCGGCATCTAAGGGTGCTTTATTTCTAATAATTCCAGCCTGATATGTACATATCACCTTGTACATAGGTTTTTCAAATGCCTTATAAATAACACCATGACGGTTACCCCCGCTCAAGCCAGTACCCATTTCAGACACCTGGGTAGAGCGGGGTATTGTGCGTTGAATTTTTCCCCCATACCCAACGGAGAAAGTCGCCAACCAGGGCCGAGATTCGAACCCTCGGCGCCTTCACCGAAGGGCGATTCCTTTAACCACAAGGCTATGGCGAGCACAAGGCGTAAAAAAGAAAATGTGAGCAGAAATATAAGGAGTGGAAGATAAACGAAGCATTAATTAAACGGTTAAAGGACGTTTTAATTAATGTAATCAAATTTGGAAGATATTGTCTCGCGGATTGGTTTTCAATGCCTAATGGCAAACACCAAGATGCAATGACGGTTACTCCTGGCCAAGCTGGTATCCATTTCCGACACATTTCCGGGGAATCATGGATGTTCTCAATTTTCCCTACAAAGCAATTCACCAAGTTGACATTGCCAGGGATCAAGCAGGCAACCATTCCCGTGACAGGCACTCGCTCTCAGCTATCAGGCCACAGTGACCAGATGGAGGAATAAATAATGCGTGCTCCCAATAATGAAAAAACGAGATGCAAGATTGAGAAAACAGACTGCGATGGTGGCATTGCAAGGTTCCATCATCAATGAAATTCAACAAATTGAAGGAGCTGTAAATTAAAACCGAGAAGAAAATAATTATTGCTCTAAATTTGTAGAATAAAATGACACTGGAAGTTCTTCTCTCAAATACAATATTAAATTATTTGGTTTATTTGAACTTGACCAAATTCATGTTGCGGCGCCGATGTTCTGCTTCCAATTTATTCTCAATTTGACTGAAACTATATCATCATACGGAAAATAAGTAGCTGGAGATCAAGCACCTGTAACAGTACGAGGTTTAGTCAAAAAGTTCTCAGACAAATGCCTTAATTTTGTACTTAACAGAGATTTACAAGCTTTTACAAGTTGAAACCTGTTCTTAGAGCTTCCTTGATAACTTGCAGCTGTCTCATCAGTCTATATCAGGTCAGCATCGAGAGAGGTTACATCTCAAAATAGTAATTTTCAACCCTTCAAATGGCAAATTTTGAGATCAGAGCTAACATCAAATCTTTAACTAAACTAAATTGGAAACCTGTTAAGAACATCGAAGCTTTACAGCAGGTTTATGGAGACTCTGCACCATGTAGAGCAGTCGTTTCTGATTGAATTAAGCGCACTAAAGAGGGAAGAGTCCAACTTGATGACGACCCACGAGGAGGATGACCCACCACAGCAACAAATGAAGCAAACAGCTCTCTTGTACAGAACCTAGTGGAACAAGCCCCCCCAATTCTATCAGGAAGGCATTTACAGGTGGAAACATAGATTACAAAAGTGTATAGACAACAATGGAGCTTATGTAGAAAAATAAAAGTAATGAGTTGTTAAATAAAGAAATTATGGCATTTGTCTGAGAACTTTTTGACTACCCCTCGTAGACTGCGGAGATCCGTTTATTTCAAGGAATCATTGTTTGCCTACAGTTTTAGTTATAAACCTTTGCCAATAGATTCCATTTCAAGGTAAGAAATTAATGATATTGAGTAATCCGAGTAGAGCGGTCGAAAATTTCCGGGAGTGTATGTGAAAGTTCATTACTCTGAATACATATATATTATTTTCAAAAAGAGTAAATTGTCAAGTATTCTGATTTTTGAGAGCACAGAATCAGAAATAATGAGAGATGTATTCACTGAAGAACTTTAAAAATACTTCATTATTCGTGAACATTTGAACGATATGATTAGTTTTGAAGGCGTTACATGTATTTAACAGTGGTGGGTAGCGATTCATTTTGTTGTAAAACGATAACGATAAAGCTATAATTTTTTTTGCTAAGTCCTATTACGGTAAAGCGATAAATTTCCAATATACCTAAAAACGATAAATCCTGCGATAAATCAAAAAAACTTTATTTTTGCTACTGATACAGTTAAAAAACTCTTTCTTACACCTAAAACACCATATATATCTTAATAACTATCCTCTGACTCACTGTCCAGGGACATGAGGGAGCTCGAGCGTGAGATGGTGGGAATGTCCACAGATCTAGAACTGACGGAAAAGTTCCGCTCCCTTTCCTGATTCACATCACTGCTGCTGGCCTTCAACCAGAAAAAGTCCTCCACTGTCTTCTTGCCTGACATTTTGAGACTCACTAATCACTAAATTCACTATTTTCGTACACTGAAGCGCTCCCGTCGCGACACTAATTAATAACGCATTATAAACTGCGAAGACCTAAACGATTTCCTGAAAAAGAAAAAGGTAAAACACAAGATCACGCGATGTTCGTACGAACGGGAGGAACGCGTGAGGCACACCTCAAAACTCAAAAAAATATATAAAACTAGTATACATTACCAAGACATTTAGTTAAGATAGCAATATATATAATAAAAATTAAGTATATGTAAGCTATCACACAAAGATTCTTTGGATCGGTGTTAGCACTATGACAACCAGAGTTTCCAGGGGTAACAGTGACAACCAGGTTTCCAGATTAAAATTTCCATAAGAAGCCAACTAAGGTCCCAAAAAGCCAGAATTTTTGACTGATAAAAACAGATTTCGGAAATTTGTCCTAAAAAAGCCATTTTGGTCTGGTGACAAAAGCCTGGTGACAAAAGAAGCGTGGGCCGCCAGGCGCCTGGCCGCATCAGTTTGCCGCGTAAAAATGAGCCTATAACCTCCCGCCGTAACGGTTTAAAGTCATCTACTTCATCGTTGGATTTATTGCGGGGAATTTGAAAGCGATATATATAAGCGATAAATTTTCCGGTCTTGCGATAAACGATAAGCTAAAAATTTTTGGTTAGAGCGATATTATCGCTTTACATATCGCAACGCCCACGACTGGTATTTAGTGCCAAACACTGATAACTGGTCTCATCTTGAACATCTTTTTGAGCAAGTCAAAGTGTGTAGTGTTTTGTTCTCTTTTCCAAGTTGTTTACATTAGATTCTGTTTTTGGTTTTTTAACATTAAGGTTTTCCGAGTCAATTTTCCACCCGAAATTAAAACTTTATCTGAGTAATAAAATAGTTCATGTGCGTATGCGTTTATTTCATTACACCAGTGTGTATTAGGCATTTCTTCAGTTAAAAGAAATTTATACAGGTGGGAAATTTTTTTAAACGGATCACTGCATTGTCACTTCGATCTGCCTACGTTAAATGAAGAGAAAAAAAATCTTTTTTTGACCGATCTATATATGTAAGCCAAACACAATAATAAATCAGAGTGAAGTCGGCCAAATTTGCTTACATAGATATTCAAGAACGCTTTTTTCATCGGACGGATTTAAATTTTGTGTCAAATGATCATTTGTGAGTGGAATGAATATTCCTATCCATTTTATGCACTGAAATAGTTGAATGTAAAATCCCTTAGCGCTTACAGAAGTATCCAGTGGCTTTACTCTAAACTATATTTTACAGTAAAAATGGCAGATAAATTTTACTTGGAGAAATATGAAGGAAATTCTGATATAAAATTTTATGACTGAATTTCCCCTATGAAAATAATCTTTAGTTTGACTCAACCATTTCTACGGGAATTTTGTGGAATTTACTACGTCTTGTTTACCAAGTTGATGAAAAAATCAAGTAAAAAACTAGACCTGAGCTTACTTACCAAGAAGAAACTTTTCAGGATGCAGGGACAGCCGAGGATGGCACTGCGCGGAAATAAAATTCGATAGTCAGTAGAAATATTTTGCCAAAACACACACATGTACAAAACAAGATTAAAACTTTCAGGGCCATAAATTTTTATCAAAGCTCTTCAAGAGCATCCTGTGAAGAATGAATTGAGTGAAGGAATCTATGAATCGTTTTCAAAAGCATCGCCATCCCGCACCGCGTTTTGCTACCGTTTAGGATCAATTACACACATGTCTCATTCGTGTTTTCTTTTTACACGAGTGGAACTAGCGGTGAAGTCAAACTTAAATAGGACAACCCTCACTTCAGACCCAGATGACTGGCAACTTACCCAGAGAAGCAGGCGCTGCAGTCATTGAGGTGACTGCCGTGATGACTGAGGAGCAGCTGCCGCGTTGCTGTCACCACCGCCACTTGTTGCACAGTGGCGGCCGGCGCGCCTGCCGTCCTCAACGTGAGGGGGACGGCCACCAGTCAGGGGGAGCGCCGAGGGGGCATCCCCCGTCAACCCATTTCGAGAAAGAAATACTATTTAAATAAGCATTGATTATTTAGGAGCAGAAATGAGTACCAGCTAATTTTAAAGGCGAATTGCAGATCATGCATAATCTTTTCAGTGTTGTCATTTTCTGTTGGATAAAGATTTCCATGCATTCCAATTCAGCCGCTGCGTCCTCTGCTGGGATCCAGTTCTTGTAGAGGCTGCCGGGAGGGGCGGCGTCCGCTGCGTTTGGCGCGCAGGCCCGGGCCACCCGAGCGCGCAGTGCAGCAGCGAGTTAATTTCGCTGATTTTTGAGGGATCCTGCCAATCCTCGACTCACTGGTTCACCTCAATGCAATCAAGCTCAATGGACGTGTAGGATGGCAGCAAAAACCTACAGTGTAGAAAATTTTCTTGATAGACTTCGCATAAATTGTATGTTAAATTTTTCTTAAATAGCTTGCGTAAATTGTGAAGAGATGAATTAGAATTCTTAGAACTCTAATATTCAATTTATTTTGAAAATGTAAAAATACAATGTGTTGCTTTTTGTCTCTCCTCCTGCAACGAGAAACTTGGAAAAAATCGAAAGAAAAACAGTTTCCATTCAGGTAACAAAATACAAATCAGTTAAGCTTAGACGTTGGCTAATATTCACATTCCTCCTAAGGAGTGATTTGATTATGGGAAAGGATTGACAGTCGTCCTCTCGTCCTAATGTCCCAAATGCAAACTGAGTTGTAGCATGTTTTCTCTTCAGATTAAAAAAGTGTTTTAACGTTTCTGCGGGCCAACTTTGAATAAAGGCTCCAAGTTCCAACACACGTATCTATTTCATTAAGGCCGCTCGTGATGTATCCTGTCCTCTGCTCTCGGCCCTCCCAGCGCCGATGCTCCTAGCTAGCCCGTGCTGGCCACAGGGCTTAGCAGCAACCAATTGATAAGCACATCTTGCGTGCTCGGTGGACGATTCATACCGACAAATTTCAATTACACATGGGTTTCAGAAAATAAGATGAGACTCGTGTCAGCTTGGAGTGTGGGTATTTAATCATAAACTGTTGTGACGGCAGGGTGCGGCTAGGAAGCGCCTCGCGTGCACACCGCGATTAAAGGTGTTCGGGAAAATGGCTGCTTGCAGGTTGATTTTAATTTCCTTTGTGATAATAGAATATTATCATAATATTCATAAAGCATAAAACATCATATCTTGAAGCATAGTACATCACATCTTTCGGTCTTTTTCCATACTTTATAAATACATTGTTAGAAATTACGTATTCCTTGAATTTTCCCGTAAAGAAAAAGATAGAAGTAGCTTTGGAAATTTAACGTGTTTGTGGTGCGGAGCGGTAGAA
>JACJUY010009011.1:0-16235 GCA_014220935.1 Platorchestia sp. MABIK | reverse complement strand
CCGAAAACCTACCATTCTCCGGAAGTTGACCCGAACCATGCCCTTAAGTGTTTAAATTCAGACCTGTAAATTTTTCAAGTTCGTTTTTAAATAGCGTTGATTGATATGAGGTGGTTTCTCAGTTTTTTCATCTAAGAAATGTTTTCACCCCCTGTTTTGCATCACCCTAAAAATATCTAATATATGATAATATTTTATTTACCATTATCATATATTAGAAATTTTTAGTGTGATGCAAATAGGGGGTGAAAATATTTCTTTTGTTGAAAAACTGAGATACCACCTCATATCAATCAACGCTATATAAAAACGAACTTGAAAAATTTTCAGGTCTGAATTTCAACACTGATTAATGATATTATTAAATAATAATATCATTATTTTACAGGTCTGTTAAATAATAATATTAATATTTACTAATATTATTATTGTTCAATATTTAATAGATCCGAAGCAATTCATTCTGCGTTTTAGTCGATAGTTTGTATTATTAGGAAGTTATCATTCGATTCTTACATGCGTATCTTTTTCATCTGTGTAGATCCTATCGGGAGCTGTCAAAATCTTTAACATATTTCGAAGTTTCATTTTCGTAAATAAAAATTTCCTTCTTAAGCGTGAAACTTATCGAGTGCATTCAAATTCAACACTATTCATACATTTGGACTTATGAAACACGTTTTACAAAGACATTTTCTTACTTTTTTTAACTGTAGGCTGTTAAATTTATCTACCCCGGTCTGCAAATGAAAAAAAATGAATGAAAATGCTCATGTTACTAAGTAAATGAGTGAAATATTCATGTCGCTGACAAGAAAGTTCAAACAAAAATATCCCTTTACTGGAAGCACTGACTCGGCGAATTGGACAAGGAGAGATGTCTGCTGTTGTACTTTCAATACTAAATAAAACAAGGTTCATCGGCAAATCGTTAATTTAGTGGTAATTTTCTCTTACAGTTGTGTTGGTGCGTTTGCGCTCTCAAGTTTGTTGGTTCACGTTTCCTGTTTTCTTGGAGAACTGCGACGTGCCGTATTGCCGATGAACAATTCTAATAAACTGGTTCAGATTCCATGTTCGTTACCCTTATCTTGTTCCAACAAAAAACGAAAAATTACATTTAACTTCAGGATTTTTTTCGCGAATGTTTCGTGCAATTCAAGTAAGTTTTATTTAAGCATATGGTTTACGTCTTTGTTTAACTAGTCTATGAATAACTTTTAAGTTACTCGTATATTGATGGTGACCGTCTGTCGATAAAATTTCTGTGACACATAATACGTGGATCTATTTTCTGCTAATTTTCTAGCTAACAGTGTTTAACAAAGCCCTATTTTGTTCGTTATAGGATTCCATGTCCAACTCGGATCAAAAGACGGAAAATCTGAAATTTTATACAATTTTATTTCATAATTTCATTCATGATCAGCTTGTTACATAAGGAAGAGTTGGCTCTTGATTTTCTGCTCATTTCGGAAACCATAACCTGGCTGCTAATAATTTTTTTCGCCACGGCTGCTCTTCTTTTAAATCACTGCATTCCGAATATGATTTTTTACGCAATTTCTTCAAGGCCAATGGTTTCCCTCTTTCGCTAATCAATGTTTGAATGAGTATTTTTTTAAACGAGAAATGTGAATGTTCTCTTCCTACCCTTACAGTTAATAAACTTAAAAGTTTAGTTCGTATTCCATATTTGGATGACCAGTCAGAGCAATTGAAACGGGAACTAGTGTCACTGCTATAATCCTTTTTCCCTCATGTGTCTTTCAGAGTTGTCCTAGTCAACGCATTCACTATTGGTACTTTTTCGGGTGTAAAGACAAAATTCCTTCGCGTCTCAGCTCTAGTCTTGATTATAAATATGTATAGCTGTGCACAGTGTGCATCTACGTATGTCGGTTCTACAACCCGTACATTACGTGTCAGACGGGCGGAACACGTCGGAATAAGTTCCAGAACTGGGGCTCGACTTTGTCACCCTCCATACTCTGCCATAAAATCTCATGCAGAGGAACAGTGCGACGTTAGAGTTTCAGATTCCGATTTCTCAATTTTCGGGTCTGTTCGTAATGTAACTAAACTTTGAATTCTTGAATCTCTTTATATCCATAAGAACAAACCCAATCTTCATGATATGCAAAGTGTCCATCTCCTGCTTCTGCATGGTTGGGCAGCTGTAGCTTGAGGGTTTTCTCTGGTATTTACATTTTATTTCAATCCATTACGCATTGCATTCATTTTCTCCTTTACATGTATGTAGCTTACAGGGTATGTAGTTTGTCCGTGATCACCAGTGTTTTAACAGCTCTAGGAACATTAAATATGTACAATTACCTAGTCTGAATGTTAATTCTCTATGTTTACAATTGCAGATTTTTGCTGATGATGGGTCAGGGCTCGAAACGGTCGTTTTTATAATTGACCACACAAAAAAAATTTAAAGAATGCGGACTTCTTTGGCTTTTGCCCTCAACTTTTTATTGAAGTTGCTAACTAAGCAAAATTAACCTTTTTTCGTCTGGCATGAGATAGTTCGGTAAATAACTTTTATATATATCATTGAAGTTTTGACGACATTTATACTGAGAACTCTGCGAATTACATTTATTATCCGCTCTACAGAGTCTGTGGAGCAGCGACAGAGCTCAGCTGAGCTTCTCAACGAGCTGGAGCGACTACGGAAAGCACTTCACGCTAACTCGGTTCTATTTTTCATCTTCTTAGCGACGAATTTCTGCAGGAAGAATTCGGAGAGAAATCAAAGTGCCTTATAAGTCACTCCTGCTCGAAGACTTTTCTAAAGAAGACCGAGTTCATCGTCCCGCAGCTGCTCAGAAATCATGCTGCATGGCATCTTGAAAGCGAGGAAAAGAACCGTGCGTGGGCTTGAAAGGTCCGCCAGGCACGCACAATAGCAAGGATGGTAAGAGCAAAAATGTCCGTGCTATTGTATTGGAACTGTTAAAACCTGAATTAAAATTAATTTGAGCCATCTCTGATCTCGCTCCCATCATACCTGCTATTTTTCTGGCAATATGTGCTCGCATGTTTCTTCGCTCTGCACTAATTTTGAGTTTGTTATTTCAATAGAAAATTAATCACTTTCTGTTTACCTGATGTACTCCAGTCATGTACTGAAGCATACGAAGGAAAAAAGACTGGTTAAAAAATGCAAGAATTAGTCAAGGTTTCATTACTCTAAAAATATGTTTTTTCAACGGCTTATTATTAACAACAACACACTTTAACAGTTTGTTTACGGTTTTATTGCATCTAAACCAGCTGGTACCATCTGGTTTCAAAAAATTTTCCTGAAACATAATTAATTTTCAGCAGAGGCTTTTCAAAGATCATTCATTCACACTACCGCCGATAATAATTTTAAACGAAGCAGTAAATTCCTCCTTCCATGACCATTTCTTTACACTAATTTCGAAGACGATAAAAACATCACGGAATTGTTTCAACGCTCATGAGTTATGATATCATTTCCCTTAGCACTTTCTCCTCATGTGCTGTAGGGGTGATGTTATGGGAAGTTACATTAGAACAAAGTGTTCGAGCGTCACTCCTGGCGCTTTAACTTCCAGTGGACACAAAAGTTCACACACAACAATTCATGCCCGTTTTTAAAGAGGTAGGTTACGGTAGCGTTAGTTTAATTGTCAATGAATAAGAGGTTTTTATATTTCAGTCGAGTTGCAGCAGGTAATGGCTACCATACCGTTATGCCAGCAGGTAATGGCTACCATACCGTTTTCGTTTTTATCTTCAGTCTGTTTCTACTTTCAAGTAACGTGGTCTTCGAGTGATTAGAGATAAGTTTTGGCTCTATTTGATCCACGGGGGAACGAAATTGATACCTGTAGTGGGAAGTATAATTCTAAAAACCCTACTGTGTAGAATATAAGGTAACCACAGCTTACCTCAATCCACGGGTATAGAATTCCCATACTGTCTTATTCCCTTCTGCTACATCGAAACGCCAATCGGTGTGTATACCGCTGTAGAATTTGGAAACCTAAAGGTTGTAATGATGTATAATGCGTCAATATCTCTAGGATTAATTTAAATCTTGTCTCGTGTACATCTGTATTAGTCACTCGGTATTACTTAGGTTCCGTCTGTTTTACTGTAGAATACGTGTGGACGGTTGGCGATGCTCTCTCCCTCTCTCTATCTAGAGTCGCACCGAACTGAACACGTGATGCACGCCTTGCTATCATTCTCTCCCACTCTTACTTCCACATAAAAATGTAGCGCCGAAGAAACGGGGGCTTCTTATATAGTAGTTTCTCTGACCTAACGGTTTAGATTTGATGTGCAGATTCGAACGAGATTAAATCTTTTTACAATGTTCAGCTAAATTAAATTTGAATAAAATCTATCATTGTATTTATTTTTATAGGACACTTCATTTTTGTCGATGAACTTTGCAAAGAATAAACTTACCTTTGTCTTTAACTATCAAATATAGAACGCAAAAAAGGAATCTGCAGCCAATTCTATCTTCGGCCGATAAAAAGATCACATTAGATTTTTTCACTTAATGAAATCTATGCGAGGGTAAATTAAACTACAGCCCCATCCTGAATTTACAACATCTACAGCCGTATCCAGGATCAATAAACAAAAATCTTTCAGATTGTCTTATTTCAATATTTCAATAGACGTACTATGTCGTGAAATATTTTTACGAACTTCAATTTACTGGGAAATATCACTCATAATGTGAAAACGTTGACAATGTGCTAGGCATCAAATTAACTTTGTTTTCCATGGACTACCACTTTCCTTAGTGACTGCTAATCAATTTTCACCATAAGTTTTTGGAATTATTAGCGAAAAACACATTTGGAACGATTTTTCTTCATTTAAATTCGTTCGATTTCCTCCTGTTACAATATCTCTATTCCTGATTTAACATTTTCATTCACTCAGCATTGCTTTTTTCAGAATACAAATGACACAGTTAAGATAACAAACTTTAACCCTATGTTTTTAAACAGTTTTGATATACCCCAATATTTTCAAAGCTTTATGAATATTCATATTATGATACTAGTGTCCCTTAATTACAGACAATAATGAATTGAATACTAAATTGTTCATAACGTTTGTAGTATTTTTCTCGTATCCTTGGCATTTACTATAAATTAGATTACTGTGTATGTCTCCATAAAAGTCAAAAATGAAAACGTTGAACAACATTTTTTCAAAATTTAAGGTTTTTAATTTATGTCCCCTAATTTTGAACGGTACTGTATTAAGGGTGCCTTGATCCCTGTTTAGGGATCGAAAGAAGTTACAGGAGGAGGTTTACCTGTTTTCGAAAAGGTAATTACCTGTGAGAGAAAATTTAAAATAGGGATGCGGAAAACTTTCCATAATAGTACTGAAACTATCATAGTTTAACGAAATAAAAAATCCTTCCCAACCTTTACAGATCTTGCAGAAATTATATCACGCAAAATACAGGCACAATACAATATGATTGAAACACTAGTTTCAAATTGCGTCGTAATTCGGCCATTCAACACTACCCGCCACGTATCACAACTATCTGTCACTTAGAGGCTGCGAAAGAGAAGATATCACATCGAGCGCATGCTGATTGAAAAATTCTACCATGAGAAAAAAATTGAGCCATTTTTGACACACCTAAGTTCTTCTGAAGCCAACGAACAACTGTCATGGAGGTGTTATGACACGCTTTTGTGTCTCACTTGTCACACTTAACACAGCCGGGACAGAAAGTTCTTAAATCTACGGTACTACAATTCCGTATTTAAATTACTCCTACTATCTATCGTCTGACTTGGACTTGGACTAGAAATTATTATGAATTTATAAGAAGCGAATAAACAACTCTTGACTTCTGTAGAGCGAAATGCAAGATTAATAAATACCGTATGAATTCAATATCATCACAGTACAAAATTAAACGCTTAAAAAGTCTATGTTTATTGCACCTTCCCTAAATGTTTAATAGCATTTGATACTACTGAAAGAAACTCATTTACATCTTATTTATAATATAATTCACGGCATTTTTATCTAAAGTATATTACGGAGCCTTTCAAAAGTTTGCTTATTAGAACATAAAATTAATTTATTCGAACAGATTTGACTACTAAATCACCTATTTGCACTTGTCAAATGAAGAATGCCGTGATGTAATACGTAAATTGTGTTCCAAATCAGAGATAAAATTTTCCACTCGCTTTTAGAAGCTAAATTCTCATCTCGCTTTTGAAGCAATACATAGTTTTACAGTTTATAGTTTTTTACAGGCTTACATAGTTTTACAGTTTATAAAGAAGCCGTACATTCACGACTAGTCAACGTTTTTAAAAATCTCTGGAAAGCTTTGTTTCATAGAATTTGCATTCAGTGCTGTACATACACCATGAACAATAGAAGTATTTGGTCTCCGATATACTTTCACTTCAGTTCTACTTGTATGTTTTTGTAACGATTTTCCCCGCGAAGAAAACGATCCAGCGATGTCAGACTTATCTACCCATTTTTTGTTTGTTGCTCGTTAAATGTTCTCTATTTTCAAACGCGCAACTAGTGTAGGTTATTAGACCTGCAGCCTATAAAATTTGTTATTTCCATGTCAGGCTGAATTAAGCTTCCTGGTGTTCTTGTTCGCTCAATAATCATCGGGAGATTCAGTGGCACAAAACGTCAAATGACTCGTCAAGTCGGGCTTGTAAACACAAATAACGCATCCGTATTATTACAAATTTCTTCGTGGACCCACAAAGATGGTAACTATTATCGAGGCCACTTTGGAAGCTGCTTCCGGTTTTAATTGAGGAATCGATGCTAACCTGAAATTGTAAATTAACATGGAAAACAAATGGGAGGTGGACTTACAATTATCTCCAAAGCTGCACGATCGTAATTTACAGACGGAGCGATCGCGTTTTTGTTGTTCATGCCAGAAACTGAGATCCTTCCACTCTACCATTCTGATTCCAGTGCTTATTATTTTTTTATGATAACATTTTTCCTTTCGTTATCATTCGCATACGAGTTGACGTAATTAAATTAAACACTCGTTCTACGACCAAGGGTTATTGTTTGGTATTGTTTATACTAGAACATTTCTTGGTGCAAGTAGGAAAATGCAAAAGCGAATAAAGGAATAACAAGTTTAATCAACCTCTTAAACAGGTTAACGCAAGTGATATAAATATATTTGAAAATTTGACGAAAGAATCTGAACTGAGTTTAAAATTTCAAGAAATAAAGACAGAGAAGTATCGTTTGATGAATATTGTCGCTTAAAAAAAAAAATCTTACTTCTAAGCGACTTTTTAAACTTTAAAGTTAAAAGAAAAGAAAAGAAAAGTAAAGAAATTTCCCTCTTAACTTTACCGTGCGAACAAGTCACGTTCATTTTTGATTAAATTTTCTTTAAATGAAAAAATAAAAAGATTCACACATACTATCTGATTTTGCACGTACGTTAGTCGGAACATTCAAACAGATGCAAAATACTGGCATTTCAAACCAGCAACACTTGAACGTTTTACTTTGTTTGACGTTAGGAAGTACGCATAAATGGCGATTTTTGTTGCTCATAAAATTAAGCATGGAAAACAAAATAACAAATACATCATAAACAAACCATCAAGGTAAGCTCCACAATTTAACGAATCATCGTGTAATTTCAGAACTTATGTCGCACCTGTCAAATTAACGCTTAATCAAAGATGAAAAGTAGGAATAAAAATCATATGAAATGAGTATTTTAAACGATTTATGAACCCATGACATTTTTATCGGGTCATGGGGAAATTAAATCAAACACAGCATCGTCTATTGAACCTTGCTGAGGGTAAAATCGATTCAGCCTTGATGTGGCAATTAGCGCCTGAATGAGAGGAGAGAGTCCCTCTACTGAATTTTGGTAGCACTTTGAAAAGAGTAGCTGGTAAGCAGCAATGATCGATTAACTATCGCCATTTCAAGAATTGACTGCTCAACTAAGCTGAAAAATGGATACACAGTTTCGAGAACTCGAGCAAAACGCCGTACGTTCTGAACAGGAACGCCTGCGCGATTTCTGCGGTACGGAGTGCGGCAGATCAGAATGTTCAGCGACAAAGGTTGGAGGAAAGTGTTGTGGTAGGAATGTTAGGATGGACTATAAATTCGCAACAGGGTGACTTTCTTTCAAAAATACAACACGGTAAAAAAATTGCGGTGAAATATCCATTATTCACGAAGTTGCTGTGGTTACCAAATTTTGATGAATCTCACAATCCTGTTATTTTAGTAATTTCTTTTTTAGATTCGAATCACATTGGATAAATTGAAATTTCTTTGTTTCAAATAATTATGTTTAGAATTTCGCTACACTAATAATGTACATATCCGGTACTTTACAAAAGAATGAAATTTACTAGTGGAGTTTAACTTCTCACTTCATATCAGAATTAAATTTTGATGATTTCCGAATTAACCAGCGCATTTATATTCAAGGTTTTTTGAGCAATTCGCTGTTTCTCCGGATATACTTCTGAAAAGTACATACGAAAAACAAAACATTTCATTTCAAACTAAAAACCTATTGTTTCGTATAGCATTTTATTAGCAAATTGATTGAATTTCTGTTAACGATCAACTTCAATTGCATGAAAGGAAACTCACTGCATTGTATGAACATTTCAAAGTAACACTAGCGTCGAAAAAGGCACAGGAACTAACAGTGAATGATAACAAATCGAGTTTCGGTGGTCGCTCATATGATTTTTCATCGTAGAAGATAATAAGTCAAGTCTCTATAAATTGAAAAAAATTTAAACACGTGTGCTCTGACATCTGCGCGTTGATGTGCAAAGTAAATGCGATGCAAATATCTTATTCGACAGTAACTCACAGATAGGACAATTAAATGTTATGTGCTACACGGGGTGAAAAAAATTCAAATCATTGTCGGAAAGCTACGTATTTAAAACAAAATTGTGCTTGTTAATTGTGGAGATGCTCGAAGCGTAATAAATTCAAGTGTCCTCGACGTGGAGGGCGATGTCGTCCAGCTTGAGGCCCATGGAGGTGGTGGAGACTTCGATGGCGACATCCTGCTCGCTCTGACGCTTCAAGATGCTCGACGCACTGCCTCTTTTCTTATTGCCGTCCGACTTGGCTGCAAACAATAATCGTGTAAGCCAACTTGCTTGCAGGGCTTACTTTTTTTTATTATGAATTAAACTACAGTATATTTTCATTAAGTTCACAAGCCCATCTCGTCCTTTCAACGGGTACACTTACACCAATTTGCACGAGAATGTAAGAAAATTTATTCCCTGTAAAGCTATTTATTAAGGCACAATTTCATAACGTAATGACTGTACACTACTTGATAGAGTCTTGTTAATATGGTATAGTTATTAGGTTCTGTAATATTGCTCTTAATGGGCGCTTGTCACGCTCAATGGGAAAGGTCTCCTGCGTCATCGGACCAAGTTCACGCGGTTTTAATTAATTGGAAAAATCCTGATAATTCTATCGAGCCGCTCAATGACAAACAGCCGTTAATCTTCGATGTAATGCTAATTTTAACTTCCATAAATATCCTTTAATTTTTTTTTTGCTTTCCGGTGAGGTGCACAGAGTTCGGAGCCAATGCGGTGTGAAGATATTTTCGAACTAAACTTCGCCTGAATGTTTGACCGATTGATTACGTAGTAAATGGACTCATGGAAATTACAGAGTAATCTGGGGTGAAGAACGTAAAGATCGAATTTATAGCAATGTATTGCGTAATATTTCTTACAAAACTACTGAACCTAAATAAATACACTAAACGCAGTAATGAATGTACTTGATTAAAACAAACGCTTCGAAAGAATCAAATCAAAATCAAACGCCCTCACGCTACTTTACCTTCCAGTAAAAGAGCTGCGCTTTAATGTTCAAATTTTCAAATCATGCAAGATAAATGGCTCGAAAACGAATGCTCTTGATAATGAAGAAAAATATATAAGTTCTTTTCAATATGTTTAAAAATCATGAAAATACTCAACTTTGCATTTGAAGTACAAACTAATTAGCTCCTTCTTTACCACCGTAAAATTACACGTTTCCAACTCAAAAAGATCATTCAGATCAGCTGGAAAATCTCGGAGATCAAGTTAGTTGTCATGGAGAGCAGTCGGCGTTCTTATTCATTAAATATGATGAACCACGGAGTTCATTTTGATACTAATTTGACAAGAAAATTTTTCTCACTTTTAAGATGCATGCTTAGTGAAAAATTTTTAAGCATTTCAATGCACTTCTGAAAAGACGTCGACGTTTTCGGGTACCTCTGCTGCCTAGAAATGCCCTCGTTCAAACTGATACAGCGAAGATAACTACAAAATTCTTGAGAATTATTCAGAAGGTATTGGCATCCAGTGGTTATTAAACAGAAGCTGAAATCTCAAATGAAATTGTGTGAAACAATGGCAATTAAATCTTTGCACCTCAAACAACTCTTTATGCAACGAGTAATTCTAAGCCTTTTTGAAATGTGCCTTCATTTGCTAAGTCATTCAGAAACAGATTGCCAGTTACCTATTTATGGAAGATACAGTCCCATTCCTTGAACGTTTATTTAGAGTAAAGAGTCGCAGTGCTGGTGATGAGAGAAAAATTATTCTGACTAATTTTCGCTGGTCTATGAACCAAGAGTTGGTTTCAGCAGACAACATTGCAGAGAGTTCAATTAAAAGTTTATTCAAGATTAAAACTAACACTTCAATTGACGCTACGTTATGAGGGGAGCAAACACAGGCACACTCACCTTTAGGGTGGACGCACATGTAGCCGCACTCAGCCACCATGCAGCAGCGCGTGTCCCCGGGGCAGTGCGTGTGTTCCGAGCACTGGTCCATCCGCACGGTGCACTGAATGCCGTAGCTGAACGTATTTCCGCACTGGCCCGCTTTGTCTGCACACACAAATTACTTTTAGCTTCTATCAACAATGAATTTAGTTACACAAATTGTCATAAATAACTGCACAGAAAACAAATGCCACCTTAAAGCTCAAGGGCTAAGCAGAGTAAGTGATTAATACGAGAAGTTGATGCCATGACGACGAATTTTCAAAGAAGTCTGACCTTTATTCATTCTAAGCCTCAAAAATAAGTTTTTTTACGAGTATTTTGTGGTACTCACGTGGATCGATGGACATTTTACCACGAGCAAATGATCCCACTTGGTGTTTTTGAGGGCATTTAACTTGGAGTAAATTTTCATGAGGAGAAGGAAAGGTGAAGTAGTCTATATAAGCATAGCCTATACAAATAAGATATAAAATATTCTTACGCACTTATACCCAAGCATTTTATTGCCGAAAACGCGAGGGAAATATCATGAAAAGAGAATAATTGACATTATGCATCGCTTCAAGTATACTGAAATTTTTTTAACTTTTCTTTGGTACTCGGTGGGAGCATCGCACTGACCTATGGAGTGAGATGTTAAAAATTTTGAAGGTCAGAAATACGATCATGCAAGTGTTACGTTAAATATTATGGGGACCTGACAACTGTTCAACATCATAGTGAAATAAGCTTGGTAATTACAACTTTTTTGAAATTCTGTGTTTATGCGATATCTATCCAACCAAGTCATTTCAGTTAAAACGAGATACAAAGTGCTAAGGAATTAAAGAAAGGAAAAGGGTAGTGAAAGAAAGAGGAAGGAAGAAAACTGGGAGACTGAATTAGACTGACTAAAAGGGACTGAATAATGAAGAGGGTAGAAAAGGAGTACAGAGAATGTCACACGCTTACTGAATGGAAGATTGGGAACGTGAATGTGTAGAACATGATGGAACATGACAGAACTTGCCGAATCGCAATTTGTGTGAAGTCCTCAACCGTGAAAATAGGTAACTTGACGAGGAAAAAAGTTCGGGGGTGAACCTGGATATGAAAGTAGGTATGGAAGAATGACCGAGTCCATTTAAGAGTGCGTAGAGAAAGGGCGTCAGTAAAGGAAGTGTTGAAGAAAATGAGAGTGAAAGAGGGAGAGTGAAAGGCGTGTAAATTAAATGACGAAGGTTCACTTTAAGAAGTGAGAGTAATAAACAGTTTAAAAAAATGAATACTGAAGAACGAAAGATTGGGAGTGCATGGGAGACGGAGTAGAAAGAAGCAGAAGAGCGAGAGCGAAAAAACGTGAAATATTGAAAACGGACATCTTGAATTTAAGCCTTCGTTTTCTAAAATCATCAGTCAAAGGTGGCTCGCCAACTTTTAGCTTTCATTTTAGATGCAAAGTATCGCACCAGATTTGAAAATATTTCCATGGTTTTAGAGTAAGCTGATCGAGCTTACCTACGACCGGAGTGCGTTTGGTCGAAACTGCAACAGAGGCTTCAGTGGGGTGCGACACCCAACCCTCCAGAGACTGCGGTGGTGTCACTGCCACGGAGGGACTTGCAGTCTTACGATTGGTTTGCTTTTCATCCGCTGCCTTCACTGTTCCAGACGGCGGCTGTTTCTTCGCAAGATTTCCACGGTTGGAACTATGCAGGTTTGATGATCTGCGTACCGACTGAGTAGGAAAAGGCCCACTGCCCGATCGCTGATGAACACGAGTGGCGTATGGACGTCCTGATATTCTCCTGTGCGCAGTCACGATCACATTTTCTGGCGAGGTTTGAGAGGCTGCAACAGAGGATCTTCTCCTCAACGCTTGTTTCCCACCTTCTTCGCTTCCTGGCAGTCTGAATGTACTTGGAATGAATTCCGAGATTACTGAAATTGGAGCAGATGGACCACTGACATGCCTTCGAGTACTTTGATGACTCTCTCGCTGGTAGCCGAACTGACAGTTCACAACGTATATCTGGAAAACAAAGAAAGATATCGTTAGCAAGGCTGAACGAATATGAATGAAACTCACACTACTAATAGATCCTGACAGTACTCATATTCCGTACATGTAAGATGCAAGTAACAAATTATGCCGACCCTTCGTTGATTGCCAACTAGGTTCTGCTGACGATGCTCATGTCTTAAAGTACGTACGAGACAAAAATTTATAGGAAAGAGACAAACATTTTTAATCCATCCGAATGGAAGTTTTATAAGGGTATTACCCCATTATATTTATAGGTGAATAAAATGCGAATGAAGCGAGATGCAGTCATACCTCACATTAAGAATTAATTCGTTCCAAAAAAGGTTTCGTGATTTTTTAGTAAGTAGTGTCGCATTTTACATGTAAAAGGATTGATTCGTCCCAGGCCCCAATACTATACCCCCTAAACCCTTTAAAAACTAAACACTTTAAGAGTATACAAATTTTTGTTGAAATTTATGTTAAAAATAAAAAATGATTTATTAAACAATTAAAATGAATATGACACACAAATCATTTACCATTTACTCTATCGCGCCAATTTCTAAACAAAATACAGGATGCTGCAAGAGTATCAACGTTTCTGGAGGATTCAGGCGACTGCAGAGCCGAGCGTGCATTATTTGAACTTTTGAGATTTCGCGTTTCGTAACTTGAATTTTTTTCGTATTCAGAGACGAAAATTTTATGAAAAGGCGTTTCGTAACTTGGATTATTCGTTATTTGGGTCTTTCGTAAGGTGAAGTATGACTGGACAATAAAACTACAACGTAAATTTGAAAGTCATACCGACATGAATACTATGATTGAGCATTTTTTTCTATTGTGAACGATAAGGAAAGAAAGGTTCCTTGCATAAGCCTCACCGCTAGGTGTTACTAACTCGAATTTTGTACAACGAGCCTGGAGTGAGATTACAGTGAGCTCACAGAAGTTTCTTATTTTTTGGTTTTCTAAGGAAATAACACACCCCTTGACGTTTAAAATGAGAGTTTTCGTATCTGTGAATTTTCTTCCGCGCTTTACCGCTTTATCTTGCTTTTCAAGGGAAAACAATGTAGCAACAAACTCTACCACTGCTACCTACAGTAAGCTGTGCCAGTTAGTAAACCTTAGTTTTTCATTTTAGGAAGACAGCATTAATTTTTTCATCTGAGTTTTATTTTACAAAGTAATTAATTTCCATCAAAGCTGTAAGACCCTGGTGGTAATTAAAATCTCAAACAGTCGATCAACTTTTCTATTTATTTCCTGATTGATATTGAGGTGATAGAAAACCATAAGTAACCAGTAACATGAGTAGTCTTAGAACTGCAAATCATTCTCTATTTAATTGAGCGCACACAGTTGAACGGCAGTAATTGCAAAGCGGATTTTACCCAGCCATACCAAATTGGCACGATCCGTTCATGTAATATTTGTACAGTTGGTTCGAGTTTAGTAATGTTGAACGTATTATTTTCATTGTCGAGGTCCTATGTTTTTATTGGACATGACGCTCAGGTTGATATCAAAATGATAACGTTCGAAACTTTCCATGGGCTGCGTTGTGTCCTCGTCTAGTATAGAACTCACTTTCAGAAGAACTCAATTTCAGACGAGAAGTATACGAACATGTTTTTTAGTTTGTTGGAAGCCCACATTACCAAGTGATATCAATTGCAATATCGTAAGAACTGTATAAAAAGTTTAGTTTTTTTGTGCAATTGAAGTTAAGGATGCGGCCTTGAACTTCAATAAACGCATATGGGTAAGGTCAGAATAATCTGCAATATTTAAATTCAACACGTGCTAAATACGAAGATATTCACTTATCATTTTTACTGAAATGAACATTCAATTGTTAAAATTCTAAACTGTCAGTCTCTAAAAGGCAACGTTTCGATGTTTCGAACATCATCTTCAGGCTGCAAAATATAGAAGAAATACTTGGTTACATTGATAAAACTATTTAAATCCAAAACTTAAGCTATATTCGACTGAATAAAAATATTGGTAATCACAGTGCAAGAAGACTAGATAGGACAAAGTTTGTATACAACAAGATTGAAATTAAAGATGACTAGTAGTTATAACACACCAAATGTTTGTACGTAAAAGGTACCAGAGAGAGAGGGAAAATTGACGATCTATAGCTGAGGTTCCAAACGTCCAAGCCACAGTCTTACTGAAAAATTTCAGAGCGAAAAATCATCTGTATTTTCGTTGAGGGTAGGTCTAAGTTTAAGAATATGCAATGCTTCTATTATTTGGATACGCTCTTTTTTATTACATTGCGTGTAATTTTTGAACATTAGTGCAGATCTTCATTTGAGGGCTTACAGCTATCGATCAAGGCGGAAACGATTAAAAATAGAACATTGATGCTTGTACGCAGTTAATCTTTGCTTCAGGGCTATCCTAGACATGCAAATGTAACATGACATGCTCGATCATGACAATGTAATGAGAAACATTCTCTTCTGTTACACTCGAACTGATATATCACATTGGCTCTGTCTAGGTCTAGGTCGGTCGAGGCTTGTAAAAACTGAAAAGTATCCAGTATTTTTCATTCCAGACAATTCCAAAAAACACGGCATAATTAAGCTGGTAAAACTGCACGTGAAAAAAATTTGCGATTTATTGCTTAGTCATGTAAACCTCGAAAGTTGACAAAATAAAAATTAAGAAATAACAATGTAAACTTCTTAAATTTAAGTTCGATTACATGAACAAAAAACTTGTAGTTGCAATTCTATGAGCTTTGTTCTGACATATGTGGATTTCATTTCCTCAAAAAAGACTTGTTTGTTTTCATAAACGACATTTGTAATTCTGCTTTTGGTTCACGAACGGTTTTTGTAAGCGACTTAATTAACTTCCTGAGACTGACGTAAATAGTAGTCCGCTGAATGCAAATTTGATCATGGCATGACACGGTTTAAAATATCATTGTCGCTTTGATAATGGCGATGGGCTTTCCAGCTTCGGTTGGTTCCTGCAAGAACTCTCTGGAGGCATAGGACCTAAAACACTCCAATTTCAAGTATATGGTATTTTCTGTTCTGAAGTGAGCCGTGAGCGATTAAATTTTATTGTTCAAAGATACGGAAATATCATATCCGTGCAACAGTGACTCCAAACATTCATGCCATTAATTAAACGCTTTCAACATTCAACATAAAATGGAAATTTCAGAATGTATTGCCCGGAGAGCACAAATTTTAAAATTCCGACACTAATTCAAACTTTCTCATTACTACGCACGTATGGATATTTTTTACGTTTTTACCATGTACTTCATTATAAATTTAAACAATTTAAACAATTTAAACAATTTATTTACCACAGGTGATACAGAGGTAGAATGTTTCT
>JACJUY010009010.1:1555-25397 GCA_014220935.1 Platorchestia sp. MABIK | reverse complement strand
TTGGAATGGAATTTTTAATTTTTGTGAATGCATTAAACTGCATATTGACCTTTTTTTTTACAAGAAATCATGTTTAAAAAACATGGATATTAGTATTTTTAATGTGACCAAAAAATCAAAGTTTTTTAACATGTATTTTTTACAAAAAAAGTCTTTGATATCGATTTTTCGGTCACGACTTCTTTGTAAAAAACATGGATATTAATACATTTTGTGTGATCAAAAAACCATGTATTTTTAATTTTTTTTTACAAAAAATCATGATTAAAAAACATGGGTATTTAAGATACTTTATCTGACCAAAAAAAATCATGCTATTTTAAAAAACCTGTTTTTTTACAAAAAGTCATTAATATCCATTTCGTAGTCCTTTCTTTGTAAAAAAAACATTTTTCTAAAAAAGCAAGGATTTTGGTCACATATATTAATATCCACGTTTTCTTAGTCATGATTTATCTGTAAAAAAATACGTTTTTAAAAAAACAGCATAGTTGTATTGGTCATGTAAAATATTTCAATATCCGTGTTTTTTCATCATGATTTTTTGTAACAAAAAACATTTAAAAAAGCATTTTTTTTTTTGTTACAAAAAATTTATTAATATCCGTGTATTTTTAGTCATGATTTTTCTGTAAAAAAAACAATGTTTTTTCAAAAAAGCAGCATTGGGTTTTTTGGTCGCATAAAATATATTAATATCCATGTTTTTTAGTCATGATTTTTTGTAGAAATAACATTTCAAAAATCAGCATGTTTTTTTGGTCAAATCTCTATCAATGACCATAAGTAAAGATATACTATTACAACACACTATTTGGGGAGTTGAAGGTGATTCACGTGCATTGTAAAATAAATGATATATCAAAACATGAAACCGCAGAAAATGAAAAATTTCATACCACCATAGAAAACCATGAATTAAGAAGTATGCTGTGTTATTTTATAATCTGGCATGAAAACAAATAATGTAATGTGGATCTTTTTCTTGCTGAGTTATTTTCAAACTGAATATTTAAAAAAAATATATCCACATTTTTTTTCAGCCTTGGTTTTTTATAAAAAACATGTTTTTGTTTTTTTAAACAGCATGGTTTTTTTTTTTGAGTCACATCTCTAGTTCAGTGCCAAGTGAATGCTGGAGCATTGAGCGTGCAGCTTGTGTGGTGTGACATTATTCTCACCAGCAGCATGGTATTCTAGTCTGTAATATTTGAGCACTGACTCGTAGATCTTTGTGTTTACTATCAGGGGTAGGTCTAGTTGTTGGGTTGTTTCAATTTGTACGTCGTGTAAAGCAGATATTTTTGTAATTTGTTATAAAAGTATAGCAGATATTTTGTTTCACAATTGATGATGATGGCTGTAAATAAATTGTATGTTGTACTGTACGCAATTTTTTTCTTGATTTTTAATTATGTGTAAATGGAAAACTTCAATTTCATTTGAAAATGTCTGCAGAATAATTCATTCTGTTAAGCACTCAGGAAGAATTAATTAAGAGGGCTCAATAATGACCATTGAGGCATTTCTTATTGTGTGCATTCTTCTGGCAAGTTAGTTGACTTCATTCAAGAATATAAATTCTCAATAAATTATACATGGTCACTGTTGTATGAATTATTTGTACAGCAAGTGTGGGAGCCCAAACCAAACCGGATGCTGCTAATCACATTAACAGATGGAGTGACCACGGTGTTGGGGATGGAGTACACAGCTTTGGCATCCTTGTCTCTCCAAACACAGCCTGGCACCAAGGTGAGCTCTGAAGGCCTCATTTTTCAATGTCTATATTGCTAATAGTTTATAGCTGCAACTGTTTAGGGCACAAGTACCAGGCTATCTCTTTGTAAAGTCATCCAAACCCTGCAAAAATGGCTCTACTGATTTTGAATCTTTTTTGCTTGGATAACAAAAGGGTAAGTTTGTTCTTGAAACGTGCTCTTGTGCTTAGCTCTTGTGTGTAGGAATATTCTGAAACATTAATAAAATTATGATGGGAGCTGTAATAATAGGTGAAAGTGGCGTACAGAAGTGGAATATTATTCAACTCGCATCAGTAATTCCGTTTTTCTGTTTAAATTTATCAATCTGAAACACGATGGAATCCAATCTTCACTTATTGTGGTGTTATTTTCACTTCATCAAATTGGGACCATTTCATTTATTGATTTCCTCACATATTCCTTCAGCTTACGTAACTAACACAGGTAATGGTGAAACGGGGCTGCCAAGTGCGGCGAAGTGTGCTGTTGCTCACCAACGCGGCTGTGGCTGTGCTCGGAGGTGCCGTTGACACTCTGCTTGTGACCAACGCTGTTGAGAACGTAGTCCGCAGGCAGCTGTGAGTGTTTTTTGCTGGTGGCTTGGACTCGCATTAGATGGTTATCTTCAGACTTGATTGATAGCTTAGGGCTCATTGACATTTCTCTTGGGGCTTAATTGTTTGATTTGAGATCGTTGGCTGTTCTCTTGGGTGCTTCATAGGTAGCTTCAACCTTGTAGACTGTTCTCTAGGGGGCTTTGATTGTTTGCTTTAGCCTCATAAACTAGTCTCTTAGGATTCAGAGAGTTTGCTTGGGCCTTATCGGATGTTTTCTCTTGCCCATAATGTTCTCATTCTGCTTTTAGAGTGTTTTGTTTGTACTTATTTTTTTTCTTTAGGGGTTCAGAAATTATTGTTTGGTCTGATATTGTAATAGAAATTTATGTACAACTCTTCTCTTTAAAGCTACTTCTGTTGGTGCTCAGCACAGCTTTGTATTGGTTTTGCAAACCAAAATAACTCTTTTTTCTGCTCCTCAGAGGACTGGAGGAGGTGGAGACCCCTGCAATGTATGAAGAGCCTGCAGCCACGCCGTCTGTGGCCTCCAGTCAGGCTTCCCAGTACTGCCCTGCCACCCAGAGCCAGCAGCCAGGCAACTTAGGCAATGGCGGTCGTGGCAACCAAAACAATGGCGGTCGTGGCAACCAAAACAATGGCGGTCGTGGCAACCAAAACAATGGCGGTCGTGGTACCCAAGGGAATGGTGGCCGCAACATCAAAGCCAATGGAGGTGAAGTCTGTCATGGTGCTGGCAACCGACTGAGTGGTCCTGTGAGACCGCGTACCGTTGCGCCCCTGAACAATGGCAAGATTGTCTCCGTGAGTTGCGCTATGGGATGAACGCTTGATCACTTATTTTTTTTAAATTCTGTTATAAGTGGTCACTAAAACTTTAATATTTTAAGTTGTGCTCTAGATAACATTCTTGAGCTTTTCAGCAACGATAGTTATGAACAGCAGTAGTGAAATTGCATTCAATATAGGTTATGTTCATATGAGTATTCCTCTGCTGCAGCTGTAAAGTTTGCAAAAATAATGTTTAGTCAACAGACTTGGCTTGTACATGTGGTATTCTAATTAGATCTTTGCAGAATTGCTTATGGAACTTTGATGACACTGTTAGCCTTCTAAAAGAGGCTATAAGATAGGCACTAAGTTTAGGTTAGTTAGGTTTTCTATCCTGTGCTTTGGAGGTTGGCACTTCCAGAGAAGAGACTGTCTGGTTACCTCAACTATAGATTGGCCTTCGGGACTTCTGTCTTTCATACCCACTTTGCTTCTTTTAATTTCATATTTTTTGCAATTTTTTTCTTCTTTTTTTTCTCTTCCCTCTTAACTTGTTATTTTTATGTGCAGGATATTATGTTTAAGAACACATTTTTTGCCTAAATTCCCGCTTTTGTTCAGTTAATATTTAATTGTCTGTGCTCCTGAAAATTTTTTTAAGGATAGAGAGCCTTGAACTTAGTGATAAGTGATAAATAATAAAAACAATATTAATGAAATTTATTACAAGTTTGAATCACGTATTGTAGGTTGCAGTTAAGTGTGAACCTAAACCCTCATATTTCGAGGAAAGGTTTCCTCCAATACCTACTGCAATTTTATATTGCACTATCTACTTTCTAGGTATTGAAATACCTCATGTCAATATGACCTAAGCTTGCCACTGTATTCCCGAATTTGGCACCTGTATAGCTGATAATTTGCTTCAACATCGTCAGTGATGTCCTATACTGATAGTTTTATTCCAGCGTATCTTTTTCAGAGCGGAAGTCTCACGCCATTCACCAATTTGGATGATGAGTTGGATGATGATTTTGACCTGGACATTGAAGCAGCCATGCTAGAAGCTGAGTATGTTAAGTCTAGTGCTCAAGGTTCAACTGGCTCTCAAGAAGGCACTAGGAACAAAACTTTGAAGGGTTCGAGTAAATTACAAAAAACAGCTACCAATAGTAGCTGTAGCTCAGTGAAAAATTTGGGGCCCAGTAAGTCTGGACCATCTGTACAGACCAAATTATGGGACTCTTCAATTCAAACCGGAAGCACGACGACGTCCATCAATCTTGAGAACAGGACTCCCAATCCGTCTCGACCTCGGCCCAAGTTGTCATACAATCCATTTTTAGAACCTAGACCAAGTAACCAGCCTCCTGTAGCTACGAGTAAGTGCGAGGTAGACTTCGATGACGGCTTCAGTGAGCAGGACCTGAGTGCTCTCGAAGAAGAACTGCAGTTTGTTGAATCACAAGTATGCCGAGGCTCCTATAATGCTCAAGAGAATTTTTCTGGGAACCAATCCACGTCTCAGATATCGCCATTGGCAAATCGTAATAAATTAGCAGGTTCTCTAATGTCCAAAGATATTCCTACTGCTGCTGGTTCTCGAGAAGCTTCAAAGACTTGCCGCATTTCTGTGGCTCCTCAGAAGAATACTTTATTTAAATCCCTCGAGAGTGAGTCAGGTTTTAATAAAAAAGACCCTACTAGTATAATTAAAAGCAATAGTCTTTCGTCCACTTCAGTGTCTGCCAAATTAATAGAAAATGATGATCGAACTTCGATTAAACGTCCGCCTGACATGCTGTCCAAAGTACCTGATGAATCTCCTTCGTCAAATAAGCTACGAAAATTGAATACTGTCAATAATTCCGCTCTTCAATCTCACATTGAAAGCAAATCGCGCCTTCAAGATAAGCTCAGAAATGAATCACCAAATGTTTTTAATACTAAGAACAATACTGTTAAGAATCTTGCTGTCGTATATCCTCAAGAGAATGAAAGTTTAGAAAGTAAAGATGGATTAAGCCTAGCAAAGCCTCCACGAGCGCAAGAGAAGAGGAGTCTTAGTGAAACTGCCAAATTGGGGCATCCAATCACCTACCTCATCTTCTTGCCACAGTGTCCTGTAGCTGAGCAGGTGGGAACTAAATGTGTTGTGGCCAGAGTGACGGCCGTGTTTATGTTTGCCAGTTTGATTACATCAGTGACAGTGCTTATAATTCTAAGAGTATATGTCAAAGCTTTTTCTTATGGAAATTCGGTTAATTAAGCTGGTCTAGGGTGATGCAGCAAAGCTGGGTGAAATGTAAGCACGTGTCATTTTCTTTAAACGTAGTTAAATTAGCGATTAGGCTTTTTAACGCCATCTTAATTGAATTTGTCGTTATGTTAGAATTAGTTCAGAATGAGCTAAGTTACTTTGGTATGGAAAGTTGTTTTCTTATGTCTCATAACAGTGCACACTTAAAAGTAGCTATTAAATTGTGGTTTGTGATAACTTTTCTTTTTTGTGGTTGCTTTCCTAGCAAGCAATAAATTTTCAAATCATTATTCAAGCGTGGCTCTGTGAGATAAAGATTTTCTTTCTTCCAATGAGAAGTGTAAATGATTGTGTTTTGACTATTATCTGAAATGCTAATTGTCTTTTTTGTGGAGGGATTGCTGTGGTAAATTTCAGCACAAAAAGTCTTTTATTAGTATCAATAACCTCATGTTTTTGCTGCTGATAACTTTGCGCCATAAATTCTTACTACAATTATGCTAAAAATTTGATATTTCCTCGAAAAACAAGCACAAGGTTGCATGTTTTCTTCGTAGCTTACGTGTGATATCTTACCGATTAAAGTTTGTAACGAGAACTAGCTGAGCTGTGAATGTTGTGTTTTGCACCAGGAGTTTGTCGTGAAAGGGTTTGTGATGACTCTGCTATCTCGGCTGGAGCACCGCCGGGGCAAGTGGGAGCTGTCAGTCTGCATCAATGATGGCTCTGCTGGGCTTGACGTCGACGTCCATGACCAGGTCACCACGCTATATAGTTCTTGTGGCTGTATCAGGGTTACCAGTGGTACAGACGGTATCCTCAATGGACGAATCTTTTATTCTTGTTAAACCGAGTTAAGAGAAACGTTGTTAGAATTTCAGCTAATATTTTCGTTAAAGTTTGATGGCAGATGACAAATTTTTTTTCTATATTTTAATTTTTGTTTTGGAAAATAAATTCCTTCTTTGTTTTATGTCGATTGCTGCTGGGATAAATGAACTGAATCTTTTTATTTGAATATGAAACTTTTGTAACTGTTAGTTAGCAGTTTTTTCTAGACATTAGATTGCATTTGTGAAATTAGGGCAATGAAAATGAAGGCTTGAAATTTCGCCAAAGGATAGAGCATAGGAAAGAAATGGAATGTAATCAGCGATTGAAAAATTCAATTCGCCAAGTATTGCTGTATTTTACAGCGTGAGTCGGAAAACTGTTACCCAGAATAAGCATATTCATTAATCAGAAGCCATCGATCGTAGGGAGATGGGCATAGTCTTATTTGTTGACAAATTTTAACTTTTGTTACCTGCTCCAAATCTTTCATTGTTGACCATGTCCGCCTTGGAACAACCCTAACCCTTACACTGTAGGATTTCTTCATTCGGGATTTCTTGTAGGACCTTATGTTCATGACTGCAAGACATCAGTGACCGGATCTCAATAAATGTCAACGTTCTTAGAGGCCCTCCTGAGCCAATCAGGAAAGTAATGAGGGAAATAAGAGTGAGATGTCAATAACGCTACAAGGACAAAGGCTGTGGCAGTACGTGAATAAAATGGATCAGAAAACTTTTATCTTACGAAATGGTCCTCACTCTGAACGCCAGTATGTCTGAATTAGATGGTCGACAGTAAAAATCTCAGAGCTGGACATGAAAGATGAAATTTTGCGTTAAAAAATGAAGTTCACCTCCGATGCTTCATGCTTTGAGGAATCATTGTACGAATTTTGAATCAAATTTTCTTTGACAGACTCTGAATAATGAATGATTGTTAATCAAACTTCATTCTTAAAGTAGGTTTGATTAAATAGTCTGCTTCATTTAATGTTGTCAAATTTGCTTTAGCTTGAAACGATGTGAATCTTACGATAAAGTTGTATATTTTTCTAAAAATTTGCCTTTGATTTAAAATTCATTGCATATGTGAAATTTCTTCCGATATGTTTTACTTTTATGGTATAATCTATATATTGATACGCCTAAAACTGAATTCGTGTGTAACACTCTCATCTGAGTTTACGGTATCATGGATACCGAATTTTTTAGTGTTACTTCAAAAGGTCGCCTTAACATGCATTGATATGTCAAGATAAGATAGGTTTGGTTAGGATAGCATAGGTTAGTAATTTTCTTGAAATTGTTCACGGATCCACGGTTTTTTGTGTTTGACATATATGGGAAAATTTCGATTACGATAGGTTATGTTGGGATGAGTTAGGTTATAATATGTTATGTTAGAATTTGTTAGGTAATGTTGGCCGAATTTTTTCACGGGCCCACCTAGCCTAACAATGACATTGGTTAAAGTAAAGATAGGTTTAGATATGTTAGGATAGTTTAGGACAAGATAGACTATAATATGTATGTTAGGGTAAGATTGGTTAGGTTAGAATATATTACGTTAAAATTTGTTAAGTAATGTTGACCGAATTTTTCACGGGTCCACCTAGCTTATTGATGACATTGTCCTTGGAATTTACACGTGTCCTGCTAGTTTAATTGTATTTTTTGAAATATTCAAAGTACATGTTATTAAATCGTGAGTTATTGTGCAGGTACTGCAGAGACTCATAGATCTTAGCGTCCCAGAGATGCGCGAATTGAAAATCAAGGCAATCTCAGATCCCACCCTCCGAGCCACTCTGACTGAAGTGAGTGCAGTGCTTCTTGTGTGGTGGATGTTATGACCCAGCCACCTTGTGATAGTCCGTTTTCTTTTCTTTTTATTGGGTTAAAATAAACCTTTGAACACGTTGACTACGTTTGTGCGGTTGCTATGGTTCGTTAGGTTGGGTTGGAAAAAGCAGATTTGAAAAAAAACTTTACTTCTTCAATACTTTTCTATTCTTTGTAAGAAGTGTGAAAAAGACAATTGCGATATTATATTTCACTTTGTATGCAAAGGATATTTAAAAAAAATAGTGAAATAACCGAAATGCTTTTCATCCATAAAGGTACGTAATTGAGCAATTTACTTAATAGTACTCAAATGTCTCACTAAATATGTTGTCAATGTGTTGGAAAAAAATTCTCATTTCTGCCAATATGACTCGTAACATATGCTAGCTATTTTAGCGTTTTGTCCGTGTCTAAAGGGTGAAAGTAGTCAAAACAAGCCTGAAACAAATTTCTAGTGTGAGTCTAACGAGACTCGATGCATTTCGATGTGTATCAGTGATTTTTTTGGTTGAATAATTTTTCTCACTGTATAACTCTATTCTTTTTATCCGTGTTCAGGGCTATTGTTGGTAGGATTGCATCACTGCTTTAATTTTGTAGGATTAGTCTTTTATTGTATGAGAGAATCGTACTTCTTGAGCCAAATTTTGTGAGCTTTGCCCCGAGTCTCTTGGGTGTTTGGCGTTGTTTGCAAGACAATTGTAACGGGATCCCTCTTCTTTACCGTGCATTAGAATGCCTTTTTGTACCCCTCAGGGGGATACAACTATTGTATCCATGGGAATTAGTACTCCCAGGGGGACTATGTGAGGGCCCGAGCTAAACGTTCGGTAGGCTTCCTTTTTGTTGAAATAGAATAGGTTTTGTTTTGTTATGGACCATCTTTTTTCGGTTCACTGCTGTCCTACTACTTTCTTCTTCAACTTTTTCTTGTTTCATGAACTTCTTTCTTAGCTTACTGTTTCTGTGCACCTTGTGCATAGATTTCACGTTCCCTCAACTCCATACTAAATGGTGCCTTCCTCCTTCCTCTCTTGGAACATCTTTGTCGTGGTTAAGGGAGGCTAAAAGTTTCTTATATAATAATAGTAATAATAATAATATGCCTTTTTGTGCACGTTAGAATCATGCTGCAGCAAGTTTAGCTTGCTGCTAATCATGTTTAGCCTTTTTTTCCGATAATCAGTTTTTTGCCTATACCAATATTTCATTCAGAATTTTTCTCTGCATACCGAATGTAAAGATTAAACGTATTAGCTTTTTTTTGTTACAAATTAACTGCAAGTAATAAGTAACAAAAACTATAAAGTTAATTAAAATTGAAGGATCTTTCAGGAGTTACATTACATTACCTCAGCCCATTATCACAACCTCAAAATAGCTCAAACAATATCATTCTTCTTCAATAATGTTATTTTCTGTAGAAACTAGCAGAATTTGTAAAACACTTTATGTACATTTTACTGTAAATGTGTTTCTGAACACACAAGACCTTTCCACTCTACAAAAAAAAAGATTTGCATTTGCAAAAGCTTGTGTTACCTAACTGTGTGTAAGTACTCTCGCTGTTCCTTAATAGAGTTATTTATGAAAACAATTTTAGGTTTTTCAATGATAGATTTCCCAGTTGACAAAAATAAACTCCTAAAAGCTCAGAAAACAAAATTTATTCAAGTATTGAACATTAAATTAATAATTTGAGAAAATTGTCAAGGAAATGAGTATAGAATAATTCTAAAAATTACTTTTACTTTAGGACTACAGTACATGCCAAATGGCTTTGGATGATAAATTCAAATCTGAAAAGGTATTGCAAACTAATTATAAAATCAAACGTGAAAAATGAACTAAACCTATTCATACTTTGTGCCCTATGTACAGTATGCTGTATTTTGACTGGTTGAAGCTGTTGAAAATTTAATTAGTTCAATTTTATTTTCTTGACAATAGAAGGAAAATTCAAAATGTTTACTACTACAGCGATGGCTGTGTTCTTGCAACGTTTTGAATTTTTACAATTAAAATTGGTTTAGGTTCAGCAATTTTTGCCTCATGCCAATTCCGATTAATCATCACATTGCTACTCATCATAGAACTGGGTGTCTTATTTAAGTTTGTGTGTGCAGAAAGTAACGCAATGTCGGGAGAAGCTGATATCACTGTGTTCGCTGCTCACGGTACGAGTGTCTCCCGAGCTGCAGCGGCCTCTTCTGGTCAACGTTGCTCCCTTCACACAATCCCACGCTAAGTTACTCCAGCAACGCTGCCAACTCAGTGTTTTGTGATTGGTTATTCTATTTCTGGGATGCCTTTGTTTGGTGCTGTTGCTGTAACATGGTCATTCACTCGTGAGTTGCATGCAGCTTCGTAAGCTCAGGCAAGTCAATATTCATGATTTATTAGCGTTTGGAATATTATGCTCCTTCCTATCTACTATCATTCTCTTGGAGAATCCATGTTTGCTCTTACGTATTTTAGTTTTATTTCTTAGGCATTTTTAAATGTGAAGAAGAGAGAATTTTAGGGGTCGTAATGAGCATGTCAAAAGGGAATATCATTTTTGTTTTAGGTGCTGCATCGAGGTGCTGTTTTACTTATAGATTGATGTTTCTTGTTTTTTTTCTGAAGGGTCGCTGCCCGGAAGTTCTGGCGACTGGAATACGCGTATTTAAAATCTCATCTTGTGTTTCATATGTTGGGACCGCAAAATCATTGTTACATTTGCCAAATTAAAATCTCATTTTGTATGATTGAGTTATACGGGGAAATCTTGTTCTCTTTTAAAGTTTCCCCATGATAAGCTTACTCATTTGTTTAGATTCAAATTTTATTCAGTGGGGGCTCATACCGTCGTACCAGCTGCACACTATAAGTTGACGCTCCTTCAATTTTAGACTAATGGCATTGTGAATCCATTTTAAATAATTTTCATTCACCGAGTTGATCTCTTTTATGTATATGGGACGTTTACAAACCCTTCATGGCGGAGTAGTTAACATTGCTCAAAAAGACTTTGTCATCAACGTGTGTCGCAGGTAACCTGTGCTGCTCACCATGATAACCAAGTATTTGAAGCTCCGTGCTTGGGTAGCCTCGTTGCAGGCAATGTAGTTCTCGGGGGGTTGACGTCGATGTGTTTGACTTCTCTCTAGTCATCATATTCGAGAACCGTACGATGCCTGTGTTGTGTTACAGTTGTAACTCGTTTTCCCTTATTTTTTTTTGTAATTTGTATTAAAAGAAATTAATGCTTCCACGCGTGGGCACTTGCGTGATTCGGATTTTACGCTAAGGCATTGCTATAAAAGTTGTTACTTATTGGTTAGAAAAGTTGCAAATATATTTTATATTTTATGTTACTAGTTTGAATATCCACAAACATCAAACGTGAATGATTATCACTAAAATGAGAAAGGAATATTCATTATTTAAACACTTTATATTACGTATTTGTATTGAGTAGCATGCATTCAAGATTTATTAAATAAGGTGCTTATGGAATAACCATTGCTGAATGTTGGCTTCAGAATTTGAGTCAAGTTCCCCCAGGGAGAGCTGCCAATGATGGGCTACTCCCGTCTGGCATTCTAAGGGAATTCGCACCCCCTGGGGATGTCCCGAGCGACCTGCTGAGATCCTGCTCTTGTGGTCATTTTTTGTGTTATTTATTGCGCTGTAGACGGAAGCTCAACTGTGTTTATTGTTTGTGCTGCTCACAGTCCACGTCTGGGCGGCATTCATGAGGATCATGGTCAAATTTATATTGCTTCGCAACCTATGGAAGTGAATATTCCAGTTAGAGGCTCCCATTTCAATTATCTCTTTTACGCTCTGAGAACTCCTTTGTCTAAAAAGATCCACGTCCTTTATCATCTCTCCCTTACCTGTCGGGCTTAATTTACGAGCATTCTCATTCTGAGAATGCCTCATTATTTCACTTTTTCGTTGACCTATTTTTTGCATCATTTTGAACCCTATCTATCATCAGGGGATGCAACTATATGGTGTGTATCTATGGGAATTAGCGTTTTCAGGCGGAAGGTGTGACGCTTCGAGCTGAAAGTTAGGTAGGTCTTCCTTTCGTTAAAATAGAATAGATTTTTTGTAGTGGGTTTTATATTGGTTTGCTGCTTTCTTTTTTCCGGTATCTTTTACCATTTATTTCATACGCTTCTTTCAAATTTGCTTTTTCCTAGCGTAAGAGATGGGGAAGGACTCATTTTGTGCTTCCGATTCCATTCCTTTGAATTCGTAGTAAATAGTGTCTTCCTCCTTCCTCTCTTTGGAACACCTAACGTGTTAATGAGGGGTAAACTAGCTTATAATCATATGAGTTCAGCCGTACGCAACCATGCTGAGCAGTGCAATATAGTAGTTCGTGAGGAAGATTTTAAAGTCATTGATAGCGCTCCCAATGAGTTTGAGTTGAACCTTTTTTTGCTGAAATAATTCTCTTTTCTCCTTCACTGTATCTGGGTTCCTCGGAAATCGATTATTCGTGATACCTGTTCAGTCTTTTCTATAGGCATGACTCTGGACTATAGGTTATTCGAGTTGGCGCGTTTTAATAACCGTGTACTGAATCATAACTTGCACCGCTGAGGATTGATGTAATTTACAAAACATAACGCGCTCTAAATCACTCGCATGGTGTAAGTTAGAGTTGCTAAGAGGTGACAACCAGCTAGAGAGACACGTGGTACATGAGATGGAGATCCGGGTACTGGAGAGCTTCGAGTCGGTGCGACAGTGCATTCAAGAATACGAGCAGCAGTCTTTCACGCACTTCGTCACGTACAACAAGAGCCCTCTGTTCGGCAAAGAAGGTAAGTGAAGTAGTTCTCGGGTGGTAGTTCCTGCTATTTTACTGAGAGCTTCATCTAGATAAATATTATAGACTAGTGTACACGGCCCGTCAAAAATACGCCATTCAATGTTTTCCTTATATAAATCCTTCAGATGTGGATGACGAACAAATATATCCATCCTGATTGTCCCCGCGATTAAAATATTCTCGTACTTGTTCACTGGTAAAACTCGTATCACAGATACGGTGATTAAGCATCCTGCAAATCGAATCAAAGAAACCGTTTCTCGAGAAGCAGACACTAAGCAAATAAATAAACACGCCAAGGGTATTATTAGACAAGATTTTGCTTTTATCAAGATTTTTAGAAGGAAACTAGCCTCAGTATTTTTAGGTAAGACTCAATTTGAAACGTACGAATTTAAGTTCAAACTTGGATGAAAATCATAATATTTGTGTGTTATACTCTATATTTATTTTTAGGAATTAATTTATTGAGATTCGTTTTCTCAAGTGTTGATTCTTCCGAGTTCAGTGGAAATTCTTCTGTCTGTGCTAGCATGGACTATTTTCTGCGCTGGTAATATCTCATTCCTCAAAAGAAAACCTAGAACCTAGATTGTCAAGAATGGTAAAATATCATAGTGACCAAGTTCTAGACAACCTTTTTCTATTTTGACAGAATTCGTCCCCGACGCAGGCAAATGTCGCTTGCATTTCTGGTCACATTGCGGCAAAATGGGTGTCCCAATTCGGTACGACGGCGTTCCCTTTGTGCACGTAGGCCGCTGGTCGCTTGTGTGTCACCAGGGTAGAGACACAGGTCTGCGGAGGAAGAATAAATACCTAGAAGAAAGAAGAAGGAAAACTGAGCAAACCGGAACAACTCTGCCAGTTCGCAAGACATCTACGAAGAAAGTAAATTGTCCAGCTCAGATTTACGTGTCACACATAGTTAAATATCCTCAGTTTAAAGTTCCTGAGCATTTTTTGACAGAGAATTCATTGCCGACCGAGCAGCTACGGAGAGTAATGAAACACAAGATACGAACGAAGCACAAATACAGCCGCCTTACGATGGAGCGCCTGCACCGTTTCTATGTGCGACTTCCATCATCAGCAGATCATCAAGGACACCCGCTTGTGTCGCGGTCTACTGACAACTTATTAGGTCCCAGAGATATCATATCCAATTCTTCAACGCTGGATAGGCGGAATGTAAATAAGAATCGAGACAGACATCGGCGAACGAAAGAACCAATTGATGATCGCGTTTCTAAGAAGTTACGCGAGCTCGTATCGTTGGGATACACCTCAACTGCCGTTATCAGAGCAGAACTCAACAAGTTTGTTATAAAAGAGCTGTTTATGGGCCAACAGCCGCCTCCTGCAATGTTCAGGCGCTTTAATCCAACCAGTAGAGACATCCTGAATGCTCTGCACCGCGTGAAAAAGGACGCAGCCAAGCAGAAACGTTCCTTTTTGCTTTCATTATGTGGGTCTCACATGACGTCCATAAGCGAGTCTCTTGCAACGCTCGATGACGACGCCTTGTCGAGCGCGTGCGAGCAGCTGCACAGCATCGCAGAGCAGCTCAAAAACAATTCGCAGCCTAAGTCGGACTGCTCTGTGAGTGTCCACCCGCAGCTGTTACCCGAGGAGGCTTCCAGTCCTTTTAGCTTCGTGACGGTCATTGAAGAGAGTCAAGATCCTCATGAGGATGTTTTGTGCGTGAAGCAAGAGCATGAGTCGAATTTTATGTCCTCTGATTACAGTGATGGAAAGTGCGAGTAAGGTAGTTCTTTTTATGTCCATAGTTGGATACGAGAAAGTGAATGCTCGAATCTCCAGGCTCGTCGTCGGACTCTTCCTTTCTCCCTCATGAGAAAGTGTTCAGGAGTGTTATTAGTTATTTAAACGTAAACTTTTTTTGTTTTGAAAATTCACTCTAATTTCCATTTTCCTAGGTAGATGCGTGAAAGCTGATACTAGTACATTAAGTGATACATGTAGAATTTTTATCCAGACACGGTCCCATTGCTAGTGTTAATCTATCGACGTGTCTGCAAAAGCAATGTTAGAGGCGTCATGTGTTACTACAGCGGTGTAGCAATAGGGCCTTGAAAAATTTACTTCACTTCTGTAGGATTTATCCCAGCGAGTACAGTACAGTTTGATCTAATGTGCAATGTGTGCGAGCTCACACCGTTTTTTTCAATGATTAACAATTTCTGTGAAATTAATTCAATTTTTGTATTTTCAAAACCTTGAATCAATGCGTATCCATCAGTTTCATTTATGAGTAATTCATTGTTTTCTCTACAAGGACTTAGTTTGACAAATTTTAATCTAACCGGCCAGTGTAATATCAGCTAATGCTTAATGAAAGTTAAATGGTAGCATCATTGCCTTTCATGTTTATTTTTAGTTGATGCTAAATGAGCTATTGATTTTATTTAAAAATTTGTTATCTCAATAATATTCTGAAGCTGATCTTATACTCGCAAATGACCAATCCTTATGCATAATACTGTGCAAGTTCAATTCATTTCGTTTGAATAATTGAACGGTAGAGCGAAATGCCTGCAGCTAAACGCTGTTTCAAGTGCAAAATAAAATAGGAGCCCAACTAGAATTTCTACGGGTATATTTAGAGTTCAGCTATTATCTTTCGTTCACGGAGCAAGTTGTTCAAAGAAGTGTGTATATTGAACGCAGAAATTTAGCGCCTATGTACTGTGTATTTTCAAGCAGATGAACGTTCATCACCGTCGAACCTGTATAGTTGAAATTAATTGTGACGTATAAAATTTGAGGATAACATTTTTTGCTTCGTGCATAAATAGAGCGGTTATTTATTCAATCTATGGATGATACTTCGCAATTGGCGAACGTTTCAACACTTTCTCCAAGTTTTCAAACATTGTTGGTAGTTAATAGTAACCATAATTCCTCGGCGCTTTCGCTATGAAGTTTATTATCATTAATAATACTAGGGAAAAGCGCGAACATGTAATTACGACGAGCTCAAGTTCTGATTCTTTCTCATTAAACTTATGGAAATAAAGACACAAAATGCATCGTGTAATAATTTATGAGTGGGACACCTCGTATTTAAGGATCGTCTTCCCCTCGATCTTCCTCCTCGATCTCAGGCATCGGGAAACGGAGTATGGCAGCTACTCCAGTCATTTGGTCCAGTTCTGCAATGGAGTATCGGTAGCTAGAGGCGTAGCTCGTCACACAATAGCCCATATATAGAAGACTGACCTGAGAGCAGCAAAACTATTGCTTTCTGCTTTCTGCTTCTTTGGGTATCTATGGTAAACATGTGGCTAGACATGCCTTTTTTAATTTTCTCAAAAATTTTTTTTTACGTACTTTAACTATTTTCTCAACAATACTGAAAACAATGAAAATATACAGCAAAGTGAAAACACTTGTTTAATTTATTTCATTTTTTTTCGTACAGCATAGCTCTGTATTTAAAATTAAACCCTTATTCATGATTTAGGTACCTGGAGTTCGAATTCAGGCGACAATTATTATAAGAGCTTTATTTCTGAATAATGACGTAACATCTGATCCATAAAGGTGTGCCCGTACTTTTTTGTGCGTACGTTGTCATTTGAGTTTAATGCAACGAGTCTGTACAGCAGGTCCCCACAACGATTTATAAGGATCGGTAAGGGTAAATACATCAGAAATGAGGTCGACACAGCAATATAACTGAAACGCGATAGAAAGCGCTAAGATACCAGAATAAGAAATTTAGTGTTGCAATTGATTCTTCACAGTTAATCAATCTGATCCTAATTTGTAACTCTGTGCCCTATACGTTACATTAAAACAATTACAATGCTATTCTTCACATCATTGGCGCCTGTTCTCAGGCATACGTGATACGTCTCCTGACTCTGGCCAACTCGGATTGGAATACTCACGCTCTCCTGTGACGTGAAGCGAAGAGAATATCTTCACTTCTCCACCATTATTCTTGACTTGCTCCACAAGGGCGATGTAGCGACGACGCTCGGCATTGTTATGTGACCTGAAGAGACAGTTTTATCAACGAACAAAAAAAACATCAGGAAGCACAACAGACTAATATATTTACCAGACGCTAGGGTAAATACAGAATTCCTCGGAGTCATCATAATGTCGACGTTGGAACTATCTGTACGATAAAGATGAATAATATTTCAGATAAAGTAGATTAATCGTACCACCTTATTCAAGCGGTAGTCTTTGCCTACCATAAAACACAAACTTCCCAAATCTTGCACCCTGTAAAAATGTGAATGTACGCTTATGAGAAAGTAAGAAGGTAAAATCAAATTACATTGATTAGAGCAAGAAAGTGAATATTGTAGTTGAATCTTCAACACTGTAGGTAGAATTTCTCTAATATTTTCATGGCGTGTGTTATGCTTGCCTAAGTTATTGAAATACGAGTCGTTTTATATATTCTTTTATCATGTTGCATGGCCTGAAAAGTATCGGAATACTATTAAGGAGCATTTTTTTCATGATTGGATAATACTTTGCTCCGGTTGATAAAACACGTTCCTTGTATTGTTACATTTATTTACTAAGTATGAGTGACCACACATACTTAAACAAAGGTTACATGTTTAGAAATTATTTTTATCATGAAAACTCGACTATTCCAAAACTTTTGTATCTTCAGATATAAGGCATCACTAAATTTCAACACGACAAAAGTGTCAAAAAAACTAGTTTTTCCCAGAAAATTTGAATCAAAACAGAATGTGCACAATTGCAAGATCCCCTTGCGTAAATCAACCACAAACAAGCCATAGAATATTGGAACTACGACAGGAAGCCTCAAATAATAAGCAAAGATCTTTACCTGAAGAGGGAGTCAGAGACGAGCAAGGCCTCGACAGCCTGGCTGTTGGCGGCCTTCTTAACATGCCTGTAGCCGTAGTAGGCGCGGTCAGGAGCCGTGCCCAGCAGGCACAGGAACTGCTGCAGCAGCCTGCCCAGTGCACCATCATCATTAAGATCACGTTCCACAAATATGCGCGTCAGTTGCGTTAGTTAATGCGTCAGTTGCGAGAACTTTGAATGTTATGCAAATACATTGCCATTGTCGTGCTGTTCACGAAGTAAGGGGAAGGTGTTGATAAACAGTGACAAACAATTTGGAAGTATACTGACTACCAATAAGGAATGATAATCAACAAGTTGACAAAAAAGGGAATTGCTGACTCCCCCCACCGCGATTTCTATAGTTTCCCTGTAAAGCCAGTTTTCTTTGAGCAACAGTGAGGGAATGTTGTGGATATTTTCGAAAACCTTTGGATATTTTTCTGCCTGAAACAGCGCACCAGCAAAAACAAACTCTACCACAACCCACGAATCTATCGTATCACTGCCAACGTATTGAAAAATTGATAGGCGGCAAGAAAATTATGAGAAGGAAATAAGCTAAAACAGTTGAATAACATAGCTTCAGTCAAACAACGTGTCTCTTATTTAGTTGCAGCTTTTCAACATCTGAGACGCTTCATTGAACATTCACCTTACTCTTTGGCACCCAAGCTGCCTTTCATCATGCTCATCATCAGCAAAGTGATAAAAGCAAAAACTTCCTCTTTCAGAGTTTAGCTTTTTTCATCGATTTTCACCAAGTGGTGCAGAAAAAGAAGTTGCTCATTAAACGCCATGAGCGCAAGCCTGACCTGGTCTCCCCCGCCGCCTTGACGTCAGAGAGCCGCTGGGCCACCGAAGGGTCCTGCATTGCCTCCCTGATGGCGTGCTTGAAGCCGTTGCTTGACCGCACCAGCACAAACTTGCCCCTGTCATCACATTATTTGCGTTCACCTTGACGTGAATTGAACACTTTGACTACGATGCTAACACTATTATACCAAATTAAAATAGAACACACATTAAATAGTGGTATTTCTCAAACGAGTTATGCCTATTTCCACTCACAAAGGAACTGAATGTCGTGTCTATGAAATGAACATCACTACATCATTTCTTAAAATAAATTTGTTATATTATAACTTAGTACAAGCCTTCCTAATCACATAAAATGTGTTCCCATGGGAGGAAAGCAGAAAGCACCAGTTAGTTGGAAATAGAAAGAATATATGCACAAGTGACACCTCAGATAGGATTACTTGAGTATGAAAACAGCAAAATTGAAATGAAAATATAAAACAAGGTAAAAGTTGAATAGCACAGTAATAGATGTCATGAAAAAGAAAACTGAACTAAAAAAAATACCAAAGAAAAAACAAAGATACCTATTCAACTATTACAAAAAAAGTCCCGAAATATCAGCTCGGGACCTCACACCTTTACCCAGAAAGTGTTAATTCCAATATATATGTTATATCCTCTGAAAAAGATTATTTTACTAAATAATGCCTCTAGTAAAATTGAAGATTAAATTAAATTATTAGTTAGTTTAAGCCTCCCTATCCGCAACAAAGGCAATCCAAAGAGAGGAAGGAAGAAGGCACCATTTAGTATGAAGTTAAGAGAACGCGGAATCAATGCAGAAAGGGTATAGAAAGAGTAAGCTAAGAAAGAAAATTGTGAAAAAACATGGTCCGTAACAAACCAAAAACCTATTCTATTTTAATAAAAAGAAGGCCTACCTAACCTTTAGCTCGGGCCCTCACATAGTCCCCCTGGGAGCGCAAATTCCCATAGACACATTAGTTGTATCCCCTTGAGGGGTTCTAGTAAAATTAAATCTACATGCACGGGAGTAAATGAACATGTCAGCTAGCCCTCGTTCCCAGTTCATTGCATTAAAAACTTCACAATCCATCCCTGAATATTTTTGAAGGAAAATTTCTCAACAAGGAATATTTTCAGATCAAATGGAAATCTAATGTCATCTGATGACTGTCAAATGAGCAACTTGTTTCCATTTTAAAATATGTAACCACGTATTTTTAAAAGTTCACCAACCCTATGGACATGAGTTGTACAGAAATCAAGACACTGCAACTACTCTATGATAGGAATCTTTCTCAATCAAAAAAAAATGTTCTTGGCAAAATACCTTTTTTCTTTACAGAAATAATTGCTTCAGGAACAAGCTAAGGCATACATATTACAAGACATAACACACGTGGACCATGTATACTGAAGTTAGCTATGTCTAATTCATCTACATCATTTGGTAGCTCTCTACTAAAATTGAGTGCAAAAAATTTATTGGTCGCAAAACCGACGTGTGTGCTCATGTAGGTATACTAACGCTCTGCGGGTAAACGTTCACGTATGAAAACACAAGTAAAATTACACTGGCGTTATGGTATAAAATTACGAGTAGACGGGCGTAAGAAAGAACAAAAGCTGAAGTTCACATACAGTAAGCGCACGTTACCTATTTTCGAGTATATGTTTGAGGCCTTTGTCTGTAGCGTCCTTCATCAAATAGTTCAGGAACTCTTCTTTCAAGAAGCCTGGAGACGCCACCAACACCGCCTTCAAAACCTCGAAATTCAGGTGTCGGTATACAGAAGCCGCGATTTGCTCAAAAAATTTCAAGAAACTCTGCAACAACAGGGGAATTTAATCATTAGGCACATTAGTGATCAATTTAACAAGCAAAAAAGTATGGTACAAATTAAATGGTCAATTCACGGGCAAGGAATGGGAAATAATAGGAGCTCTATTATGCTGTAATTTAAAATCCTATTGAATCACTAAAATTTCCATGCTAGAAATACTTCGTCAAGAAGATGTTTTCTATACAAGGAAATTCATTTTCCAGTACAATTACATTTGAGTATCACACATGATATGTTTCATAAATGTTTAGATTGGTTATATCTAGAAAGGAACTTATTCAGTGAACATAGTCAGTACTTTAGTAACTTTTATAATTATGAACTATTAAAAAACCTTCCAAAAATCGAATTTTATGGAAAAAAAAACAAAGCATTACAGAAGCTTTACCTTTTTCCTTTGCGTGTCATCGCCCTTTCCTTTCTTAGGAATGTTGACGTCGATTTTAGAGCGCTCGACAGTCATGGCTGAGGTGATGAGGCACACAAACGCCAGGCCTTCCTGCATCGTGATGGCTGCCAGCTCCGCTTGCTGTATGACACGAGATGTGCATCAGTTCACTAAGTCTAACTTGACCACATTTTCTCCACCAAAGCTCCGCAGTGAATTAGCGACACTTTGTTAAAACGATTCAGTGCTTATTTCAACTGCTAACACATGAAGCCTGAATTTTCCTTCACATGATGCCAATATTAAACAAAAGCGTTTGAAAAAACTATGCTTTCATGGATCACGACCAAATAAAAATTAGACTTGAGTTGAAATTTGTTCACATTCTTGTAGTACATTTAAAAATTTAATTCACTGCATCCAAAGATTATTAGATTACTAGTTAGTTTAAGCCTCCCTCAGAAAGGGCATAGAAACAGTAAGATGAGAAAGAAGTTCATGAAACAAGAAAAAGTTGAAGAAGAAAGTAGTAGGAGCTGAAAAACAGGACAGCAGTGAACCGAAAAAAGATGGTCCGTAACAGAACAAAAATCTATTTTATTTAAACAAAAAGGAAGCCTACCTAACCCTTAGCTCAGGCCCTCACATAGTATCCCTGGGAGCGCTTATTCCCATAGATCCAACAGTTGTATTCCCCTGAGGGGCACTGCATCCAAAAAATTTTATACTGCATCAATATACAGATCATTTGTACCTATGCACATAATTTCCACTTGATCAAGGATAAGCGTGCAGAAAATAAACTACTTATAAATGAACTGCCACAAAATGCAGTTAATATTTGAGAAATGGTTACCTTAGTCGGGTCACAAGCGTTCTCGATCCTTTCAATGGTTATGGAGTCCCATTCGTTCTTGTAGATGGTGAACTTCCTGTTAGGCTCAACATCAAGCGTGTGGTAGCCGCCCATCTTGATGAATTCGCTCTCCTGCACGTTGCGGCCCTTCACTCTGTGCAAACAGCACAGACTATGAACCAAGGCAAAGAGGCATGGAGAACTTGCTTCAACCCTAAATTATCTTATACTAGTTTTACTTCCACACGTGAGTTTATTAAACTAAGGATAGGCTACATTACCGGGAAGCATTACATTTCATCCCGTGGTAACCCTCCACATGAGTTTTTACTTCAAGTAATCATAAAAACAAACAACTGAACGAATATCATCTCCAAGTGAAAGTCTTGACATAAGTTTGATGGCAGAGGCCTGGATTATTCATAGAAAGGAGCTCTATACAAAAGGCACGTGCTAGCAACGTGCAAGACACTAAAAAGTGCAGTGTCCGTGTAAAACGTTTGAGCTTTCAGTAAGGCAAGTCTCATTACCTAGCTTGCCAAAGGATTTTTAAACTAATCTTACGAATCAAGAATGATGCGCCAAGTTCCCAAAGCAGACATGGTTTTCAATAAAAAAGAAGACTTGCAGCTCGAGACTGGCATTGCAGCTGTAATCATGTTAAATAATTGCTGCAGCACCTCTTACTTCTTTTATATGAATGGAGACTATCATAGCATATCATGTTTTACTAGCAATAGCCACGCTTGGCTATGATTATTTGAGCCCACTACAATCACTTGATGTAAATAACATATCCTACAGGATGAATTTTGAAGGGATATTATCTCACAAATGCTTGTTCTGGTTTTTTTTTATTGTACACACAAAACTCATTGAATAATATCCAGTTTGTAAATTTCAGCTGATTTCAAATACATACTAATCAAAAGCTCACATGTGACCCTGGCTTTAAACTATGCAACCTTGCAACAAGATCTCGTTGCACTTAAATATATAAAATAGTGATGTACCGATACCATTTTTTTGGCCGATACCGATACCCATTTTTTGGCCGATACCGATACCCATTTTTTGGCCGATACCGATACTCCGATACTTGGAAATACCGATACTACTACCGATACCGATACTTTTACAATTATATTAAAATTAAACCATTATAAGCCCTACATAGGTGTTATAATGAAATTATTTACTAATATATCTAATAATATAACAATATTGACAATAAAGTTTTCGATTAGGAATGATAAAACTGCTCTTGCTATGTCAACTAAATCGTTTGATTCGCTTCCCGCCCAAAGTTTTTCGATTGCGTCATCTTTCCGCTTTATTTCGTATACCTATTTCAGCATGTATGAACAAACAAGTATTCACTGTTTGGTAATCTTTATTTACCAACTGAGGTTATTATCCCACTAAATTAATTAAAAATATTTTTCTCCATTTACAGGCGTAAACTAGTAATATAACATAGCATTTTGTCTCAGAAATAGCAGCGTGAACGATAGTAGTATGCGTGCTCATATGTACCAACACACACAGTGTACAGAAGCAAACACGGCTCTTTTCGGTTTGGGGGCCTATCGAATTTTAATTATTTTTTTCGTTTTTTTGCCAAACTGTGTATTTTGGTGTGAAAAACACAAAAATGAAAACTATTTTGTGGAGAAATTATTTATTAATCCTGAAATTTACTTATATCCACTAATATTTTATGAAAATACTGCGGATTCTCGGTACATTTTCGCCACGCAAATTCACACAGATACAAGCCCATCATTTGTCGGTAAGTGCCTCCCTGACGTTTTTTTTCTCCATTTTTAGACTATGCTATGCACTCTCAATCATTTGAGTGTGTGTGCACCTGTTGCAGGTCCACCAAGTTTTCACCATGATTAACAGGGAGGTGTTTGAAATTATACCCTTGGTTAGGTTAGTAACACTTAATGAATAATTTCTCCACAAAATGGTCATCATTTTCGTGTTTTTCCCACCAAAATACATAATTTAGCGAAAAGAAAACATTAAAATTCGATAGGCCCCAAAACCGAAAAGATCTGCAAATACGCAACCAACTATATGATTGTTCGTGAATTTTTCGTGAAACATCTTAAAATAGAAGAAAAATGCACGATTCGTAATGTACGGCGATTTACATGCTGAATTAAAA
>JACJUY010009009.1:2717-22206 GCA_014220935.1 Platorchestia sp. MABIK | reverse complement strand
CACAACGGGTAGATGCACCCACACAACGGGTAGACGCACCCACACAAAGGGTAGACACACCCACACAACGGGTAGACGCACCCACACAACGGGTAGACGCACCCACACAACGGGTAGACGCACCGTGGTGCACAGCGCAGATGCGCACCGTACTGCATATTTCGAGCATGTGTGCGCCAGGCGCCTTGCAAGCGTCATCTCGTGGTTAATTATCAATATTTAGACAGACCCAGCACTACTCGCTGTGATGTTCTGGCTTTAAATACTTTTCTTTTTATTTTGCAGCTTCATTTGACTGCGATACAGAAATAAACAATTACATTGGCACGCTACACTCGCCTACAGCGTGTAAGTTTACACACTAAATATCTTCATGTTAATAAGCTTCAAAATCAAATATTCTATGAACTAACTTTCGAGAAAATGTGTTTGTTTCTCTTTTTCTCCTTCCTTACTTGGCCATTTCTCTCTTCATTGATCTTCCTACCCACACTTCCTCCAATACTCTCTGATACAAACAGTTGAAACAGCAAAGAAAACTAGCAGCAGCAACAATAACAGGGAAAACAGGACCAACAGCAACGTCACCCAAAAACAGCACATGAGGAGCAATCACATAAACAGTTGGGAAAAAACAGGAACAACAACAAAAACGCTGAAAAATCTAGCAACAACAGGTAAAGCAATAGCTGCAACAACAGCGACAGGAACAGAAACAACAACAGGAAGAACATTTGCAACAACAACAACAACAGCAGCAGCAGCAGCAGCAGCAGCAGTGACGTCACAATGCCGGCTGTGGCGCAGCTCGCACGAGCGAAGCGTTTCCTTTGTGGTTGACTCATCTACTTGTCACGCGGCCCCGTCTACCTGCCACGCGCCCTCGTCTACCCGCCACGCGGCCTCGTCTACCCGCCACGCGGCCTCGTCTACCCGCCACGCGGCCTCGTCTACCCGCCACGCGGCCTCGTCTACCCGCCACGCGGCCTCGTCTACCCGCCACGTGGCCTCGTCTACTCGCCACGTGCCCTCGTCTACCCGCCACGTGGCCTCGTCTACTCGCCACGTGCCCTCGTCTACCCGCCCCGTGGCCTCGTCTACCCGCCACGTGCCCTCGTCTACCCGCCACGTGCCCTCGTCTACCCGCCACGTGCCCTCGTCTACCCGCCTCGTGGCCTCGTCTACTCGCCACGTGGCCTCGTCTACTCGCCACGTGGCCTCGTCTACCCGCCTCGTGGCCTCGTCTACTCGCCACGTGGTCTCGTCTACCCGCCACGCGCGGTTGCCTTCATGAATTTAATTTCTATTTCTACACCCCGAGAACACACGAGTTACATTGTGCAACTTAAACCCTTCAGAAATTAGCTTTCAACGGCAAACATAAAAACGTATTTAAAGTCTTTCTAATGCATAAAATCTGATGCAACCGTTCCTGATGAACGTTGATTCTGCGGAAAATTTGCCTAAATGATAATTTTAAAAATAATATTTCTCGTCATTTCGATACACGAAATCTGACAACAGTTGCTAATCAACGTAGAACCCGCGTCAAATTTCCCAGCTAACGACCCTGAAAGATATGCTTCCAGTCGTTCTGGTACATAAAATCTGACGCAACAGTTAGCTATGAACGCTCATTTGCGTTGATTTCTCGTACTGACAACCCTGAAAAAAGTCGTCATCCCGACCAACTGACAACCTTAAAAAATAATTTGTCATTCTGGTACATAAAATCTAACGCAACAGTTAGCCATCCACGCCAAGTTACGTCGATGTTCCCTACTGGAAACTTCGGACGCGTGGAGACGAGAGGAAATGTGTCCGTGAAGAGGTAAGGAAATGTGTCCACAGAGCGGCAGGAAGCGCCTCACAACCACGGCTCGGTCAACAAGGAACGAAGGCGTCAAAATGTGCACAAAAAAGTGAAGGCTCCACCTTCGCGCTGGTCATGAAGTCTTCGCATTACGGAAGGCAATATAGTGCGTTATTTGCGGCCTGGGGAGGTGCGGCCTTGTGGTGTGTGTGTGTGTGTGTGTGTGTGTGTGTGTGTGTGTGTGTGTGTGTGTGTGGTGTGTGTGGTGCGTTGTGGTGTGTGTGGTGCGTTGGTGATGAGTTGTGGTGTGTAGGCGATGCCCTGCAGCGTGTGTGATGCCCTGCAGCGTGTGTGATGCCCTGCAGCGTGTGTGATGCCCTGCAGCGTGTGTGATGCCCTGCAGCGTGTGTGATGCCCTGCAGCGTGTGTGAAGCGTCACACGCAACTCCATACAACCGAACTTTTCATGATCGAAAGAAATAATCCAGCCCACACGTGCAACTTGCAAGCTCAGTTTCATAGCATTATCGACATTTCAAAAACAAATGCGTCAGCATTTGTTGATTTTCAAGAACTTGTTTTCATTCACCGTTTATTTTGCAGCAAAGCATTTGTACTAATGACTGTTTACTGCTTGCGCAGATATCAGTCTGACTAAAATCACCGCCATCCGGTGGTTCTCGGCGTTTAAATGTAGGTACAAGAACGTGGCAAGGAACTGCAAAATACACATCAGGGTACAAATTCGACAAGACCAGGAATAGCATCACCATTGATGATGCCGTTTATGAAGGACGAGAGGATAATCCTTATGCAACAATTGGATAAATGCCTGCTAGCTCATCTAACGTAAATACTTCGAGAGATGCAAGTGCTGCTTAAACGAACACCCCAGTTTGTGTATTGAACGCACTTTGTACAGAACAGTCCTACTGGGACGACTTCACATACAACAAAAAATCTTGTAAAAGTTCCTCTAACACTTCAAGAAGTGTATCCAAGATGCAGAGTATTTAAGTGTTAAGTCTAGAATGGTATAAGTCGAGTTAGGTGTATTTAAGTCGAGTTCGTAGAGGAAAGCTGATGAGGTTCAGTGAAGGGAAGTTTCAGAGGGCAAAGAGAGGGCAAGTTTGAGAGGGCAAGTTTGCGTGGGCAAATTTGAGAGGGCAGGTATGAGAGGGCAGGTATGAGAGGGCAGGTATGAGAGGGCAAGTTTGGGAGGGCAAGTTTGAGAGGGCAAGTTTGAGAGGGCAAGTTTGAGAGGGCAAGTTTGAGAGGGCAAGTTTGAGAGGGCAAGTTTGAGAGGGCAAGTTTGAGAGGGCAAGTTTGAGAGGGCAAGTTTGAGAGGGCAAGTTTGAGATAGGCTAAAGGGCAGGATTGAAAAGACAAAAAGACAAAACAAGGGTGTTTGAGAGGTGAAATTAAGGTCACGCGCCAAACAGCCCACCAAGGGCTTATCCTAAGGGCAGAGAACAAAGGGCTCAAAGGGCTCCTAAGGGCTCATCCCTAAGGACAGAGAATGAGGGCGTGCCCCTAAGGGCAGAAAAATGAGGGCGTGCCCCTAAGGGCAGAAAAATGAGGGCACGCCCCTAAGGGCAGAGAATGAGGGCACGCCCCTAAGGGCAGAGAATGAGGGCACGCCCCTAAGGGCAGAGAATGAGGGCACGCCCCTAAGGGCAGAGAATGAGGGCACGCCCCTAAGGGCAGAGAATGAGGGCACGCCCCTAAGGGTAGAGAATGAGGGCACGCCCCTAAGGGCAGAGAATGAGGGCACGCCCCTAAGGGCAGAGAATGAGGGCACGCCCTTAAGGGCAGAGAATGAGGGCACGCCCTTAAGGGCAGAGAATGAGGGCACGCCCTTAAGGGCAGAGAATGAGTGCACGCCCCTAAGGACAGAGAATGAGTGCACGCCCTTAAGGGCAGAGAATGAGGTCACACCCTTAAGGGCAGAGAATGAGGTCACGCCTTTAAGGGCAGAGAATGAGGTCACACCCTTAAGGGCAGAGAATGAGGTCACGCCCCTAAGGGCACGCCCCTAAGGGCAGAGAATGAGGTCACGCCCCTAAGGGCACGCCCCTAAGGGCACGCCCCTAAGGGCATAGAATGAGGTCACTCCCCTAAGGGCAGAGAATGAGGGGACCAGATCACTCCCTGCACCGCATAGCAGTCTCTCACCTGACCGTGACATCTGGCACAAAATGCTTTACCTGTTGGTTATGGCACCCTTAACACCTGGGGGATGTTATGCTGCAGAGCATCACATCGGTGCTGCAGTGCACCACATCGGTGTAGCAGTGCACCACATCGGTGTAGCAGTGCACCACATCGGTGTAGCAGTGCATCACATCGGTGTAGCAGTGCATCACATTGGTGCTGCAGTGCATCACATCGGTGCTGCAGTGCATCACATCGGTGCTGCAGTGCATCCCATCGATGCTGCAGTGCATCACATCGATGCTGCAGTGCATCACATCGATGCTGCAGTGCATCACATCGGTGTAGCAGTGCATCACATCGTTGCTGCAGTGCATCACATCGGTGCTGCAGTGCATCACATCGATGCTGCAGTGCATCACATCGATGCTGCAGTACATCACATCGATGCTGTATTGCATCACATCGGTGCTGCAGTGCATCACATCGGTGCTGCAGTGCATCACATCGGTGCTGCAGTGCATCACATCGGTGCTGCAGTGCATCACATCGGTGCTGCAGTGCATCACATCGGTGCTGCAGTGCATCACATCGGTGCTGCAGTGCACCACATCGGTAGAGCAGTGCATCACATTGGTGCTGCAGTGCATCACATTGGTGCTGCAGTGCATCACATCGGTGCTGCAGTGCATCACATCGGTGCTGCAGTGCATCACATCGGTGCTGCAGTGCATCACATCGGTGCTGCAGTACATCACATCGGTGCTGCAGTACATCACATCGGTGCTGCAGTGCATCACATCGGTGCTGCAGTGCATCACATCGGTGCTGCAGTGCATCACATCGGTGCTGCAGTGCATTACAGACAGAGCTGCACCATAAACACTCATTTCATGCAACATTTACTTCGTCTTTGAAAAAGTTATTGAAAAAATTTTTAGTTATATTTTTATAATAAATATTTTGATTAAAAAAAAGTTTCAGCCTCCCTTACTACAACAAAGATGTTCAAAGAGAGGAGGGAAGACGGCATCAATTAATATCGATTTAAAAGAACGCGGAATTTATGCACAAGGTACTTAAAAACTATAAGTTGAAAAGGAAATTCACGAAAAAAAACATAAGCTGAAAAAAGGTGTCGGTGCAGAAAAACAAAACGGCAGAGAACAGAAAAAAATTGTCCGTTGCAAAACATAAAATTTGTCCTGTTTCAACAAATGGAAGGCTTGCCTAACCATTGGCTCGGGACCTCAAGTATTCCCCCTGGGAGACCTAATTCTCATAGATACAATAGTTGTATCCCCTTGAGGGATAAAATATGATAATTAGCCTGTTCACAAGGTATCTTTTAAATAGAATGATAAGCCTTGTTTAAATAGGATCCTTGAAATACGAACACAAATTCTGCTGAAAAGAGATTTTTTCAAATATGAAATGAACGATAAGCGTTTCTAGACGTCTCCAGAATCTATAGTTTCCATTGGAAAATAACCCTGGAATTAATCAGTGGACACTTAAGGAAAACACGGACTCGCACCAAAAAATCGAAATCAGTAACACAGCCCAATATTTCAAATTTATTTGTGAACAATAAGTAAACATGAACAATAATTGTGAACATCAAAGCCTGGTCCTACTCGGCAGAATGAAGCCTAGTCCTACTCGGCAGAATGAAGCCTAACTGACCCGTTGACGAGGTTACCTAGGCTGTGAGAAGCAAAACTGAAAAACCGACTTCCCTGCTGGAGCACATTTCTCTATCTTTTCAAAGAAATAAGAAAACTACAACTGCACGTGCACGATTAGATTTTATCGTTTATGCTAAAATCAATTCTAAAAAAACTATCGAAAAACTGAGATACTACACATGTACACCAGAAGGTAAATGAGCGATACACCTGATGTACAAATATGTATTACTTCTCAGTCAATGTGAACCAGATTTCCTGTCTTGAGAACACCTTGGTTGTGGTTAGGGAGGCTTAACCAACTAATAATCCAATCGAGTACTAGACTTGAGGCTCTGAACCTCCTCCTACTACTTCAGTCGATTCAACCATTTCAACCACGGTTGGTTAGTTATTTTCAGTTTGTGACGCATTTTTCCACATGCTTAGCAAATTGATTGATTATAAATGAGTTTTAGCCTCCCTTTACCATAACAAAGATGTTCAAAGACAGGAAGGATGAAGGCACCATTTAGTATGGAGTTTAAGGGAACGTGGAACCTATGCACAAAGGATGTTCCCGCAAGGGATCCCGTGTGCATAGAAACAGTAAGATAAAAAAAGAAGGTTATAAAACAAGATAAAAGTTGAAGAAAAAAGACAGAGGCGCTGAAAAACAGGGCAGCAGTGAACCGAAAAAGATGGTCCGTAACAAAACAAAAAACATTTTATTTCAACAAAAAGATGCCTTCCTAATTCTCAGCTCAGGACCTCACATTTTCCCCCTGGGAGCGCTAATGCCCGTAGGTACAATAGTTGTATCCCGCTGAGGGGCATGACAAGCAAAGTACACAAAATTAGGCACAGCGGTCGATTTGGAAATTTCCATAAATCAGTACGCAGGTCCGGTAAGTTAAAAGAAGACTTGAGGGTACAGCAGCATCGGACGCTTTCATTGTTAGCAGACACCATGATGTGTTTGTATTCCAAAAGACCATAATGAACATATTCGGGATAAGTGTTCCAAAAGAACACGCGTTATGTGTAGTGATAGTTTTGGTGGGATTGAAGCTGGAAGCTGATGATTCTTTTATGTATTGACAGCATATCATGAATGTAATGGCTATTTTTGAGCACTTAACTCGCTAATGTGACAGTACCGCATCAAGCCTCACACTTACCTTCGCTTCGTACTCTAAATGAAAAAATGCGCTATTGAAAAAATGTGAAGGTGACACTGACGCTAAAAACAAATTCACGCACAAAACGTTGATGCGACTAACGTACTGCAGTACGCATTGCTTTTCCATAGGAAAAATGTGTTTCCTGCTGCTTCTTTAAATTACTGTTGGTGCTAATTTCGCAAGTAGAGTAGCATTACACATGTAAAAGGCCTGATTCGTTCCAAGGACCCCAGTATTACCCCTTAAACCATTTAAAAATTATAAAGCGCACTAATTTAGCATGAAATATACGTTAAAAGAAAAAGAAAATTAATTATTAAACCATTAAAATGAATAAGACAGTCATGAGCATATAAAATAATAGTAACAGTCTTTCCATCTCGTTCAGTGACGAGAAAGAGACCTTTCGAAGAGGCAGTTGCTTTTAAAACCTTCTGCTTCAATATCGTACCGACGGTGGACGGGTTTCGGCCATATTCCTTTGCGATATCACTCAACCGCATGCCCCTTTCATATTTTTTATCATCTCCTGTTTTACTTCCATTGGTAACAGAGGAAGTGTATTATATCGTTCAATTTCTGCAGCCACTGCTTCACGAGCATGATCTACATAGAAATGGCTAAAATATATCTTATTGTTCTCTTATTAATACGCAATGAGATAATTCGAAGGGAACTTTGAGCTGATGTACCAACTATCCTAAAATGCAGGGCATTAAGATTAGGCAAATGTTCGGTTTGAACACCAAGTTGAGGGATTGGTAATTGCGCTACTTCATTGTACATAGAAACAAATAACGGGAACGCTTTCACTCGATTGTGTCGTGTTATGTGCATTGCATTCGGAACTATTCTATACAGAGTAAATAAGTTCAAAAGGAACACACTGCAAAAGAAAAAAAGGAGAGCGCTAAAAGGCAGGATTTGTTAAAAAAAATGGTATTATTTTACAAATGCACCAAACTCGATCGATGGGTTGTGGACATCTTTCCCCGGGGCTTAACACGTTCCCCGAGTTTCCGTGGCTGATAACGGTTGGTTTGGTTAGTTTGTAAGTAGCAGAATCAATTTTCCAGCTTGAATAAATTCTAATTCTTGCTAATGAATCTGAAAAATACAACTGCACGAAATCATTTCACCTCGTATGATAACAATGATCTTCAAAAAATGTCGCAAAACCAATAAAATGTTATGCATTTATACCGGCACTTAAATGGGCAATTTACCAGTTGGTCCACATGTGTCCCAACACGCGGGGAACGTGTTAACTCGTCGACTCCGAAGTGGTACAATGTGTACCACTAGGTAAATTGCTCATTTACGTACCGGAATATGCAAATAACATTTCAACTATTTTGCTCCCTTTTCCGAAAAAAATTTTAGAGTAAAAGGTAACACATTATGGTTCAAGTGTGTTCTTTACATTTTTCCAAAAGGTTAAAAATGTATTAGAGCAGAAAAGCCGGTTTTTCAAAACGACTTCTTCTAGCCTAACCAAACTGACCGTAAGCAACCGCACAATTGCAGTCAACGCGTTAAGCGGATGCCGAGCTTGAATTTGAGGACCGCGCACGCTACATTGATCCCCTTGATTGAGAAGTACATAAAGAAGGCACCATTATTTACAGTGACGCGGGGGCCGCATACTGATCTCTTTCAGAGATTGGCTACATTCACCTCGTCATAAACCATTCTGCGAACTTTGCGAGTCCTGAAAACCCAAATATTCACACCCAGAATATTGAACGACTCTGGAGGGACTTGAAACAGTGGGTTAAATGTCTAGGAATCCGTTCTAAATATTCAACTCGGTACCTTGCCCGTTACCATTTCATTTCAGTTACTCCGAAGAAAAACCTCCATAAATTTTTCACCTTGGCTGAAACTCCTTCATCTGACAACAAACTTGGCTCCTTTATCCGACTACGAACATTCTACACGCTTCACTTCTCCAGACGCATTATCATCAGAAGAAGAACATGCGGGAACAGTCTGCATAAAAGGTGAGCTTTATTTGGTTAGGTTATGTTAGGTAACGGCTCATTTGCGACGGCTGCCGTTGTCAGATATGTGTCCAGCAGCCTCTAAAACCACAGGAAAAACTGTTTCTACGACCCTGAAATTGCGCGTGGTGCACTTGTACAAATATACCAAACAAATCTTGTAGGATAAAAATACAGTGAACTATAGGTACAATATGTTAAGAAATACAGTGTGTTAAAAACAGAGAATTTGAAGTTCAGTTCGATAAAATTGCTCAGGGGACACAAGTTAAATCGGTTACATAGGCTTGTCAAGGCAATTGGCCAAGAGAACATGATACTGAAATAGTCCAAGAGAAAGGCATGCGTTTGCCTTTTTTCTTACGCAAGATAGCCAAGTTTCGAAATAGCTAAAGAAGGTAAAGTGGGCTAAAGAAGGCAAAGTGGGCTAAAGAAGGTAAAGTGGGTTAAAGAAGGCAAAGTGGGCTAAAGAAGGCAAAGTGGGCTAAAGAAGGCAAAGTGGGCTAAAGAAGGCAAAGTGGGCTAAAGAAGGCAAAGTGGGCTAAAGAAGGCAAAGTGGGTTAAAGAAGACAAAGTGGGTTAAAGAAGGCAAAGTGGGTTAAAGAAGGCAAAGTGGGTTAAAGAAGGCAAAGTGGGTTAAATAAGGCAAAGTAGGCTAAAGGAGGCAAAGTAGGATAAAGAAAGCAAAGTAGGCTTAATAAGGCAAAGTAGGCTTAATAAGGCAAAGTAGGCTAAATAAGGCAAAGTAGGATAAAGATCACAAGAAAGTAAAGTAGGCTAACGAAATCAAAGAATGTCCGCACGCCCAAATAACGACACAGTCGTAAAATCGAGAACATTTGCGCGTACAACACGTGAGCTGCGCAACGTTTCGTTTCAGAACGGAAACAATCTCATAAAAACGAAAGATGGCTAAAAAAGGACAGTATTTAAGTCAAGCAAGTCTTACACACCAAAAGACGTGATGATAATTATTTATTTGTTTTGTCTATTTATTTTACCATGGAAACATTTTGAACACATTTGATGAGCAAAATTTTGCAGTATTTACCGTGAGTGGTTACTCTGTTTAACAGATTTTCTCAGACTGACAAAAAAATTTACTGAACGCTTGGGACAACGTTCGGAAAAATTCCTCACACAAGTGCAGAGTTGAAACAAAGTCGCATGGAAAACCAAAGCAAAAGCCCACAATTGCCTGTAACGAAAGCCTCATTTAGGTATTGAGGCACACATAATGAAATGACAGGGAACGTGTCACATTACCTTCTCTACATGCTGCCCACCGCACGCTTTTGTGAGGCACACGCGCTGGGAATTTTATTTTCTTTCCGGAGACCAGAATTGCCTTCTTTCCTCCGCCCGTACTCCCTCCTACCTCCAGGTTGGGCACTTTCTAGTGGTACTTTACCACCACACTGCACCTTCTACCACTTCTCAGCTTGTACTGGTACTACTGAACACCATAAGGCACTTCTGGGAATCTCACAGACCGCTTGCACAATGAGGACGCATCATGAGTAACCAGGGGCAACCGCTAGCAGCGCACACTCCCACGTCATACACACACGCCTGTCAGACACACACTGAACTTCCGAATGGCAGCTCGGACGAGTTTCAGATCTTGGGCTTGCGGTTGCGGATTGACATCCCCAAACCGTGGTTGACATCTCTGGAGACTGTAGCGACTAACGTTTGAGTGTATGGATCTTTAAATTTATGCGCATTTCAAATTCCTGGTTATTATCGTTAAGGGAAGTTTTATTCATTCTTCCTGGGAAGTTTTATTCATGCTACGCCCAAGGTAATTTTATTAATGCTAATTCCACGTCAATTTTATTAGTGTTAGACGTTTAATTGAAAGAAATGAAGAAATGTGTTGGCGAATAGACTCAGTTGTTAGGAACCAATTGAAAACTACTTTTTAACAGTTAAAATGGAAGAAAACTAATAAGATACAAGTTCATAGAGCATCACGTTGATATATTTTTTAATTACCATAATAATACTTTATATTTCGCGGGAGTGTTATCATTAATTTCTCTATCAGTTCAATATTTCTGTCTCATACGTATAATAAATGTATTCCAATAAGATGAAAACAAGTTATCCCACATCCGCACAACATTCATGTATCACAATCCATTACGTCAAATTTTGATTTCAAAAACACGTCCCCACTCCGGAAACAAGTTTCAAATTCAAGAGACCAACTAAGGTTGCCAGCATTCTGGAAATCTCAAGAATTGTGTGCGCAGACGGCAACACTGAGAGCGTACACGCTCGGCCAGGTAGCGAGTGGCGAGCAGGTGCAAAAAAGGTAAAAAAGACCAAGACGTCGTTTCAGGCTGGGCGCCTTCCAACAAAGGCAATAGGTTTAACAAGAAAAAGAGCCACATGAATGCCGGATTATCTTCCACAAGTAATTGTTCGTGAAGCCAACACAAATTGTGGAGCTTCTCACGGATTTACGATTAGGATAAAAAGATGAAAACTCGGCTGGTCAGACACTAGTAGAGGGTGGAGTAGGACCCGAAACCCGCGGCATTCCAGGGCTATCCTCGTACCTCAGGCAGCCGGGGCTTCACTATCACTGACCACTGGACCACATGTAACCTTTTGATATTTTCAACTTATCATACCATACGTCCATGAACTAAGTTGAAAATGAATCAATGTTCATAAATACGCGTGCGTTGAGACGTAAACAACGCATATATAGTCAGGATGAATGGTCGTTCATGTATGGCAGAGGCAGCAGTGCCACACTAAGTCTGTGTGACTGAACCATCAGGACTACCAGATAGGCCTTGTTGTCTCAAAATAAACAAGTTTAGGCTTTCTCATCTAAAGTTTGCTAATTGAGACCACTCAGTATCTTTCAGCCCTTCACATTTGCTAGATTCTGGACATTAATTTCCTAAACATTTCACTTGAAAAGCGCCCAATTTTTGACCACGAAGAAACGCCGATCTGGCAACACCAGTGACCACTTGTGGCGGGCAACCACCTGATCACAATCTCATACAAAATAGTCGTTTTCGTCTCATTTAAAAGCTTACGAACAAATTACAATGTCACTACTTGAGAACTCAGAATTTCGGTTCATTAGGAAGGAATTTCAGGTACTAATACCGCGGTTGTGCTCTTTTTAAGTTCGGTTAATGAGTGTGCACAGAATATGCCAAACTGAGCCTGGGATTGGAAGTTCAAACCGAGCTGGGGAAAGTCTAGCTCCTAATTTTCTAATTCTCAGAATGAACGGCAGTGGTTTCAAAACATTATTAAAACAGTGCATTTTTGAGCTGTACATAGTTTGAATTGCAATTCATGCTGAAGAGGACTCATCCAAAAAATTAATTTGATACTAATTTCATAAGTATTGGTGATATGGATAGGGCACTGATCAAACTTATTTAAGGGAGGAGAAATTTTTTGGAATTTTATATAAGGCTTTTTCCGATACCATAACTTTACTAACTAACTGGGATAAAATAATTTTACGCCAAGGCTAACTTTGTTACCATAACTTTACGCTGAGGCGTATTTGGATACAATAACTCCACGCCATGTTAAATTTATACCAGGGTACAACTTCTGGACCTCCTGTGTAACTCGGCTACCATTCCGAATATTATATTCTACTTTTGAGCTGCACAACACACGTCTCTCACACTCACAAAATAGCTATGGCGATGACAATTTTCGGTTTGTCGCTAATTTGGCGGTTAGAACTTAGATGTCGGCAATCGCTTGTCAGTTGAACATGGTGCTGAAAGTAATAATGATGATGGTCGTGAGCATGTTGATGGTGATAATGATAATGGTGATGGTGATAATGGTGATGATGATAATGGTGATGGTGATATTGGTGATGGTGATAATGGCGATGGTGATAATGGTGATGGTGATAATGGTGATAATGGTGATGGTGATGGTGATAATGGTGATGGTGATAATGGTGATGGTGAAAATGGTGATGGTGAAAATGGTGATGGTGATAAGGGTGATGGTGATAAGGGTGATGGTGATAATGGTGATGGTGATAATGGTGATGGTGATAATGGTGATGGTGATAATGGTGATGGTGATAATGGTGATGGTGATAACGGTAATGGTGATGGTGATGGGGATAATGGTAATGGTGATGGTGATAATGGTGATAGTGATAATGGTGATGGTGATAATGGTGATGGTGATATTGGTGATGATGCATGATAATGGTGATGATGCATGATAATGGTGATGATGAATGATAATGGTGATGATGAATGATAATGGTGATGATGCATGACAATAATGATGTTGAGTGATGATGGGAATAGTAAGTGACAATGGTATCGGTCAATGACAATGGTAACGGCTACGATAGTGACGATGGTGACAGTGACGGCGGCAACAACTGTGACGCTGCACCAATGGCGTCCGCTCGCGGCAGGGCGTAGCGTGGGAGGGCGGCGGCCGTTGTGGCGGCAACGGCCGCCGCAACGGCTGGCGGTACCAAGACGGACGGGGCAGAAAAAGTAAAACGGAACAACGGGGGACAAACAGGACAACGGGGGCAACAAGTAGACAACGGGGCAACAAGTAGACAACGGGGCAAAAACGGGGTAACGGGGACAAAAACAGACCGGGGGGGTGGGGAAAAACGGCGGCAGAACGGACCGGNGGGGGGGGGGAAACGGACCAAGGGGCAAAACGGACCAACTGGAAAAACGGGGTAACGGGGGACAAAACGACACAGAGGAGCGCTGGGGACAACTGGGCAGTTGTCGCAAACCGGGAGGAAGTCGCTTCAAGCCAACCTTTTGCTTGGAAACGAAACCCTCAGTACATTGTTTAGTTAACGAATGAAAGTTCCCTGATCCATGTACCGGGTGCGTCAGTAAAACGGAAAATTTTTAAGGTTCTTAAAAAAATGATAAATAAAATACAAAAAAGTGTATTTGGTATGTAAATGATTAACATAACAAACCATTTGATGTTCAATAACCGAAATGAATAATTTTTTTAATTAATTAAAATAATAATAATTAACATTTTGGCCTCCATTCTGAAGTGGCATCGCAACAATCTCATCTCGAATACGTTGTTTCCAGGCCGGAATGCAACAGATTTAACTGATACGCCTTCGTTTTAGGGAACAACCATACGTCATAAATAATTTCCACATCCGCCTTGGTGTGCGTCGGAATGTAGGCCACCAAAAGGACATTATTTTAAAAACATTCAATTCAATTATTGTACACCAAATGCTTGTTTATGAAAATCATTTATATACCAAATACATTTTTTACACCTAATTTTTATTGTTTCAAGAACCTTACAAATTTTTCGTTTCACTGACGAACCCTGTATATTCCGTGGACTTTTTTCCTGAGAATTCTTTTCCGGGGAGATTTGAGTTCGGCAGCACAGTGCAGACTTCACGCAATGAATGTTAATGGACGTAGTCATTTCTTCTACTGAAACAAATGAGCTCAAAATTAGCGTTAGCTTTACTTATAAGCATGGAGATGCTGTTTAATGCTTAGCTAATCCGACATTAGAGATCAGTTCTGCTTATACGTGTAGAGATATTTCCAAAAAGCTTACTTTCTACGAGATTCGAGACTGTAATTTTGGTTATGGGTACAAAGGTACATCAGGATGCTTCATTATCAAGAGAACTGAAGCATTAGTTTTGGTTCTGGGCACAGAGAGAGACAGAAATGCGCAGCTGTCACGAGGTGCATAAGTCTCCGAGAGGAGCGAAGAGTTTGGCTTTGTCACAGCGCGTAAAACTGTCGATATCATTGCCAAAAGCTGCCTTTAAACTAAATGAGAGTTGAATATGAAACTTAGAATTAAACTCGAGAATTCAGATAAATTCAAAAATTAATCTCGACAATTTAAATAAACTCAAGAATTAGTTTAAAAAATTAGATTAACTCAAAAATTAAACTCAAAAACTTGGATAAACTCCCGAATTGAATTAATAAATGTAGATAAACTCAAGAATTAGTCTAAAAAATTAGGTAAACTTGCGAATTTAACTGTAAGACTTATTAAAATTTTTGAATTAAACTAAAAAATTTAGATAAACTCGAGAAATAGGGTAAAAAATTAGCCAAACTCGAGAAGAACCGCGAGGGTATGAACAAATGCTCGGGTGTGCAGGGCATCAGCGTAAGCACTTGCATAATCACGAAGTTGTTCCAATAAAAATCACTTACCTAGGGACAGACTTCACCAGACGCTCATATAAAAGGCAAATAAATTCACAGCGCGCGTAAATTCAACCGAAGGAAAATGCTTCAGGGAACGTGTACGCGGGGTGAAGAAAGAACCATTAACTGCAACCATCACATAAACAATATCAGCCGTGAAAAAGGTGAGGCCATTTCCTGAGTTTCAATCGAACTGGTGATTGCATTCAAAAAAGTTGTGCAATCTGATGACAGCGACTAAACGAAGGTTGAAAACCTGAAGCTGTCAAATATTGTGGCTTTCGTTGAGCACGAAAATGTTTCCAAACGCTTCTGGATCTGCGCCTGTAAGGTCTCAGGACTTGAAATGTTCGTCTTGCAATCGCCTTAATATGAGTTGAGGCTTGAATCCGCTGTTATATATACCTTCCATCCTTCCTCTTCCACCCTCTATCCTTCACCTTCCACCCTCTATCCTTCACCTTCCACCCTCCATCCTTCCCCTTCCACCCTCTATCCTTCACCTTCCACCCTCCATCCTTCACCTTCCACCCTCCATCCTTCACCTTCCACCCTCCATCCTTCACCTTCCACCCTCCATCCTTCACCTTCCACCCTCAATCGCGTACCCGAGGCTGTTAACGGTTAGTTTGGTTAGGTTGTAAGTAGCAGAACAGGGAAATCGACTTCGCTGTTCAAATACATTTTTATCAATCACAAGCAATATTAAAATCCCAATTGCGCGATAACATTTCATCTCGCATGATAACACTTATTCATCAGAAAGGTCGCGAAACATGAAATGTCATTCATTTATATCAAAACCTAGAATAAAAATTTACTGTTTGGAACACATATGGCCCAATACGCCACTAACGTATAAAGCATATATGTGTAAAACTTCCACCGTCATCAAAATCCTGAAAATATCCGTGATAAAAACACGTGAAAAAATCGATAAGAAATTACCCTACCTGGACGCTTGAAGACTGGCGTTGTGTGAAAGTTGGAAGTTGAATTTTGGCAAATCTGTGACGACGACAGCGTAAAAATCGTCGCGTTCACACAGCATACATTTGAGTTCGGTATGACGTCTCACCAAGTGCAAATTCATACCGTATGTAAAAAGGCAAAATACGATCATTAAAGCAATAAAATAAAAAATTGCGAAATTAACTAACCCTAAATAGAAAGAAGACTCTAGCAGGCTACAAAACTGTCACAGTCACGCTAAAAATACTTCATTTTAAAAATACTCACGCTTTATTTCGTTGAAGGAACAAAATAAATAGAACGAACACGGATTAAAATAAAGAGCAAACATATTAGGGAAACTGACACGAACCAACTTATGAGCAGAAACAAACAGTAAAGGAACACATACAAACAAAATAGAGAGACAGGGATGGATTTGAGATATGCAGACACTCCAGATGCGCACACGGGTCACAAAGACAAAACAGACAGGGCCACATCACCCAGACGGACAGACGGATTGAAATGGGAAAAAAAGGCCAACAGGAAAACAGGCAGACAGATAGAGAAGTAGGCAGACAGACAGGAACGCAAAAACCAGACATACAGCCAGACAAACAGACAGACAGAGAGCAGACCCCTCACCTGGCGCGTGCTTGTCCACTCTGCCGAATTTCTTAGGTACGGTGGGAGAGCTTGGTACCGGCCCCTTGAGGGAGCCGTTGGAGTATCTGGTGAGTGCACCGAACATGGAGGGCGCTGAGAGGGAGCTGGGGGAGCTGGGGGGATTGAGGGAGTAGTCCGGCACCTGCAGGTTGTTGTGGTTCGCGGTGGCGTTGTTGTTGTTGTTGTTGTTGCCCGTTTGGTCGACGAGGGAGTCCATGCTGGTCGAGCGTCTGGGGCTGCTGTAGCCGTCTCTCCTGAGGGTAGGAAGGGACGGGAAAAAGAGGGAAGAAAGAGGGAAAAAGAGAGGGGAAAAAAAGAAAACAAATGATGGGAAAAAATGAGGGGGAAAAAGGGAAAAAAGAGGGGAAAAGAGGGGAAAAAGAGGGGAAACAGAGGGGAAACAGAGGGGAAACAGAGGGGAAAAAGAGGGGAAAAAGAAGGTAAAAGAGGGGGAAAAGAGGGAAAAAAAGAGGGAAAAAAGGGGAAAAGAGAGGGAAAAAGAAGTGGAAAAAAGAATGGGAAAAAGAGGAGAAAAAAGAATGGGAAAAAGAGGAGAAAAAAGAGGGGGAAAAGAGGGGGAAAAGAGGGGGGAAAGAGGGGAAAAGAGAGGAAAAAGAGGAAAAAGAGGAAACAATAGGGAACAACAGGGAAAAAATTTAAAACGAGTAAAAAGGCGAGGAATACATGGTTTGGGACAACGCTGAGTAGAGATGAAAATCGTGTGGTGTTTTTAGTGTCATGAGGGAGAAAATTTCAAGCGGAACGCAGTAAACGGTTTAGTGAGTGGTGATAGCAGGGGAAAAGATAGCAAGATGAGATTGATTTGGAAAGACGTTCAAGTGGCAACCAGGATGACGGCCGAGTGGTGGTTGAGTGGTAACCAGGATGACGGCCGAGTGGTGGTTGAGTGGCAACCAGGATGACGGCCGAGTGGTGGTTGAGTGGCAACCAGGATGACGGCCGAGTGGTGGTTGAGTGGCAACCAGGATGACAGCCCAGCCAGCGAAGGTCAGATGGAAGATGGAAAAAGAAACATTAAAATTAATAAATTATAGCAGCCAAAAAAAAAACTTATAGTAAGATAAAAAGAACAGAGCATGCCCACTATAATAATTAACTTAATTTACTTTCATATTTATATATATATATTTGCAAATACATTCATATACCTCCTTTCTACAAAACTCGCAAAAATTCATATCTATTTGAATGGTAACACAGATACCTTTCTAATGACACTCATAAGTTGACATCCGCTTACTTTTGTTTACGAGCCAAATGTATTGCTATGGTAATAAAATCTGTTGTTCAAGAAAATACAACTTATCGTGAGGAAATGATTTAAAAACTTATTTTCAAAAACTTCTTGGGTCATAACAAATAGTAATGCAGACTTGTTTCTGACTTGGTTGGTCGGTCTCTCTGTCACACTCTATAGGATGCTTAATGACCGTATCTGTGATCCGAGTTTGACTCTAATTTTAAGCCTCCCTTAATACAACAAAGATGTTCAGAGAGAGGAAGGATTAAGGCACCATTTTGTTTGGATTTAAAGGGAACGTGGAATCTATGCAGAAGGAGTGTTCCCGTACAGTATTCAGTGCGCATAGAAATAGTTAGTTAAAAAGGAAGGTTATGAAGCAAGATAAAAGTTGTAGAAGAAAGTCAAAGGTGCTGTAAAACTGGACAGAATTGAACTGAAAAAATATGGCGTGTCCGACGGAACAAAAATCTTGTTATACTTAAAAAAAGGATTGCCTCTCATACCTTAAGCTTATGACCTGACATTTTCCCCCTGGGAGTGATAATTTCAGTAAATACCATAGTTGCATAGGTCTCACCCCCAACAAGACACCGTGCAGTGATGGGTCACGGTAAATTTCGTTTCATTATTTCTTGCTCGTGTCGTTGGGAAACAGAGATGGAAATGTGCCCAGGGTCGAGAAACTTTATGAGTTCGCAAAGCATGAGTTAAGGTGTCCAAATATGAAATATTTTTTATGGGTTGGCCAAAGCTCACCTGTAGTTGGGTACAAAAATAAATCTACTGTATACACAATACACTCATGCTATTGTCCCCCCAAGATACACACTTTTTCTACCCGACCATCCAAATACTTTCTACCCATCGCGCAGAGTAAACTGCTGTCGACCCGACACGCGCAATAACTCAATTATCCCACAACTCGCACTACGACCTGAAATGTAAACCGCACAGATGTTAGATGCCAACCACCAGAGTGAAAAAAAGTACAGCGACACAGAGCAGGCAACACGCAAATTAGGGTGTACCTCTGAGTCACTGCAGTTCTAATTGAGTATATTTGGCCCCTACAAATCAGTTCAACCACTGTGTGCGTTATGAAACCAACAGTAGACCATGTCAACAGGTTGAAGAATGTTGAAGAATGAACATGCAGATCAATAATAGAAGATTCGAGCAGGTATTCGGATGGTGCATTGGCGTCTCACTGAGCTTAGTACAAGAGAAAAGAAAGAAGATAAGGCCAACCAAACCGTCACGCTAAGCTGCAACGGCTTTAGGCTGCAAGAAAATCTTATCTTGTAAAGGGTTCACCACTGAGAAGCGTTCATTTTTATAATGCACTGAAGAGAGGAGGCACCATCAGCAAACCCTTGTTCTCAAATATCTCTCTAAGATGCGGTCTGTAGGATAAAGTCTGTAAGATGTGGTCTGTAAGATGCGGTCTGTAGGATAAAGTCTGTAAGATGTGGTCTGTAAGATGCGGTCTGCAAGATGCGGTCTGCAAGATGCGGTCTGCAAGATGCGGTCTGCAAGATGCGGTCTGCAAGATGCGGTCTGCAAGATGCGGTCTGC
>JACJUY010009006.1:0-27935 GCA_014220935.1 Platorchestia sp. MABIK | reverse complement strand
TGTTGTGGCCGAATACAATGACCAGCGCTGTGTTGTGGCCGACTACAATGACCAGCGCTGTGTTGTGGCCGACTACAATGACCAGCGCTGTGTTGTGGCCGAATACAATGACCAGCGCTATGTTGTGGCCGAATACAATGACCAGCACCATGTTGTGGCCGAATACAATGACCAGCACCATGTTGTGGCCGCATACAATGACTAGCGCAACGCATGATAACAAAATAATAATATCTTGATGCTGTGTTGGGAGCGTGTAGTGTTTTGAAATGGACAAAGTTACTGTGGAGAATCAATCTTAAGTGTTGTGTGTGTCCAGAAACATCACTTTCTTGTCGGCATTGTAATAAACAATTAAAACAATTTAAACAATTTGAACAATTCATTTACCACAGGTGTTACAGATGTAGAATGTTACTTAAGTCTAGTACAATGATCAAATTTACGTATAGCTACCTGTGGGCCCGAACAAGTTCAGGAACTTCTAGGGCACTCTGTGGATTGTATGTATTTTTTGAAGGTCATCAGCTTATGCCGTAATGCTACGATTGGGAGATAAATTTTGAAAGAGAAGATTCAAAGTTCGAGTCCTTGTATCTGCATGGTGTATTTTTCGGAGTAAGCAGCTCCTCTGGTGATGGAGAAAGGTGAAATAGTGAGTTGATGTAAATGGGAATCCTTCTTCTCGATGGGCTTGCATTATTTCACTTACTGCTACTCTAATTTAAAAATTGAGAATCTACTGAAGTCGCATGCACTCAATTGCAGTTCTATAATGGTGCGATGAAGAAATTATGAAGTGAAAGTTTTTATTTTCTGTATATTTAAGGTTCTTTTGTGTGGCTTTGCTGTGTGAGGGCTGTTGTGTTTTGTTGATCTACTATGAGAGATTTTCTCAATTTAGTGCGAACTAACCGGCAATAACACCAATAAAATTTACTGTAAGCTTGTACAAGCGTACAATAAAACAAAAAACTTTACTGTAAGCATGTGCCCATCCCTCAAGATTAGTTTGTAGTCTTAGTCATTTTGGGGAAGTTGAAGTTCTTTTGAAATTTTTACTGACTGCCAATGTTTTTATTTAATGTTTCAATGCAGAGAGTAGCCCTGTTGAAGGTACGTTTTGTTACACCTTACGTATTAACCTCGGGTTGTTTGCGAGTGTTGCTGTTAGCGCAATTTGTTCAGAGCGAATGGAGAATAATGTTAATGTTAAGGAAAATGTTGTTGAATCGAGAAAAAAACGTTAGCGTTTGATACTCAAGTTCTCTACTGCTTTTAGCGTTGCGTGTGTTGTTGAGTTATACTAATTTTAATTTAGCGTTGGTATAATTGCTGCATATTTTAATGGTTTTAAATTTCACTTCTTAAGTTGTTTGTTCCCGGAGATACATGGGTGAATGCAGTTGTCTAACGAATATTTCGGCTCATTGTTGTCTCTTGAGTAAACTCGTTAAGCTTCATGTTTGTGCTGGCGAATATAAATATATCACATCGCTTAAATGTTTACTTTTAGCTAGTTTTACTAGTAATAAATGAGAGGCTTAACCCTTTAACGTCAGCATTTTGGTACCAAAATTTTTGATAACCACCATCATTAGACTTACAGACATTCGGGCATCAGGCAGTGACCGACATCAAAATGAGGAAGGAGCTGCCACTCGGCAGTGAACTCCAAAGAACACACTAGGGAACAAATTTATCAAGGAATACAATGTATTGAGGCTATTTTCAGAAGTGGATTGAAAAGTCCTCCAGTTGAAGGGTTAAGTTAAAGGGTTTAGAGCCCGTCCCGTGCCTTACTTGAGTAGAGAATCCATCTCGGTGCCAAGAGGTTCAATATAATAGATACACGTACTAATAATAGATAACTTTGCGGTGTTTTCGTGGTTGCTGTGTTCTTCTAACTCGATCAATTAATTTCTTCCAATTTGTCCAACAGCAGATCTGTCGTGAAGAAGCTACATTTTTTCATGTTTTTTTTAACTCTCAGGGATTTTCTTTAAGAAAATGTAGGTTAACTTTGTACATGTTTGAAATTAAATTACACGTACCTTGTATTTTTCTTGACAAAACAGTACTTTTCCAATTTTAACTTCGTTCTTAAATTTAATTGTTTTTATACACACGTTTTTTCAAAAGTAATTTTTAAAGTAATTTCTACTATGATATGAAGCACATAACCATGCGTTCATATATAAAAAATATTTTCGTGGATGCAGTAGCAAAGAACCATCACGCTAAAGTTGCTTTCCCTTTTTCTTATCAGAAACGAGTTTAATATATTGAAATGGGTTTCGTGTGCATTGGGAGGGCTTTTTTATGCCAAGGAATACTACGTTTTCAAAAATCACTCGTTTTTTACTTTTTAGATATTTTTTATTTTAAGCTGTGTTGTATATCTGGTTAGATCTACAATTTGTTCTGAAGAGCGTTTTTATTACATGAAATAGTACGTTATCAAATAAATACGTATAATCACTCAGTTTTTTACTTTCTTGCAAATTTTCTTATATTAAGCTGTCTGACAACTGGCTAGATTTACGATTTTATCAGGCCGTAGTAATGCGGTTGCCCGCCGTGGCATCATGAGAAATTATTTTTAACGCAGCTGCTTAACGTTGTTTGTGGGAAAAAACTTTTTAGCACTTTTCAAAATTCTGGTTTTTGGTTTACGAGCTTGAATTTTTTGCTGAAATAGCAGTTTGTGGAACATAAAAGTGAATTTTTATACCTAGTTCATTCCACTGGAGCCAAGATGAAAGACTCTCGTACCACAGACACTTCCGAAGTATAATCGTTATAACAAAGTACAATAGTATATAACGCGATGACTGCGTTTGGGCGGTTGCTACGGTTGTTCAAGTTAGGATGTAAGTAGCTGAGTTTATCAACGACTTTAATACTAAGCTCGAAAAAACTCGTATTTTTTCAAGGAATTTTGAAAAGCGTTATAGTACGATGATACTTTACCTCGTTTACTGAAATCTTTTCTGAAAAAAGGCATTGAAATAATTTGAATGCTATTCATTTACACCCATACGCAAATGGCAAATTTATCAGGTGGTACACTAATTGTGCGTCCTAATACACAGTCAACTTGTTAAATTTTACTCAACCTCTCGGAGGATGGTTCGTTGATGCATCTTGGGGACAGTCCTTCGGGAATAGGTAGGATTTTTAACCCGTTCTCTTCAGTGTATACTTTAAGTGTTAGGTCTAGCAAGCGGATTAAACAGAAATTTCAACCAGTGAGACCTTGCCAATTTCAACCTTGCCAAATCCGTGCAGAGGATTTGGCAAGTGTAATTTTTAAGTTAAGAAGTCCTCATTTTCTGTTTTTCCTTTCTTATTTCCCCCCGTGTAGTTAGGGCACATCCCTGCTTGAGCACGGGTATGTAGGTATTTTTTGCCTTCTTTTCAGAATGAAACTTTTTCTTGCTCTACCTGCTTCTAACATTAATCCCTCACACTCGTATCACTAGTTCCTATGTTCTAATTGCTCATAATTCAATACGAGTACGCACTAACGAGAGGGTTTTCAGCAATGCGTCACATGGATTATGCTTTCCATAGTCACCTGTATTTTAAATGCATTACCAGAATCCGACTACCGCGACAAAGAGGAACTCATTTTTTCATGCTATTCTCCGAATCATGTTTTCGACAGTTTTCATGTGTACTACGATAACCATGTATGAATAGCAATTAAGGATCTAAATCATTTGTCTCAACACTTAATTAACATGGGTATTACGATAACCATGTGTGAATAGCAATTAAGGGTCTCTGTGTTAAGGTATTTAAACGCGACTATTGCTCTTATTTCAATTTAAATGCGCACAAACGAATACATTTTTCAACTAAGCGTTACGAGGATTGTGTTCTCTTAGTAACTTATATTCAAATGCACTGTCAAAATCAGATTAGGCAGAGCTAAGGAACTCATATTGATGTGCTTTTCTGCCAATCATTTTTTGATTCAACATTTTACACGGGTATCCCAATACCAATGTGTTATTATCAATTAAGGATGTTGTTAGGTTAAGGTGTTTTAAAAACCAATGTATCGACAGTTCATGTTTATAGAAAAAAGTACATTAATAAAGGAAAGTGATACATATAAATCCAAATAATGGAAAGATTGCCTTTATTTATTCAAAAAAAAGTCGAAACGATAATGAACATATATAAGATATAGCACTAAAGGGCAAGAAGGTTTTGAACTCTTCGAAGCCAGACTTCCGGTAGACAGGCGGGCGTTCGAGTTGCGGTCTGCCACCCAAGAGCCGTCATAGATAGCCAGCGCCCGTGCTCTGTAAGGTTAGTTGCGTTTCGGTAAGATTCAGTTTTAAGCTATATAAGGCAAGTTATAGTTTACAGTTCTATATATAAGGCAAGTTATAGTTTACAGTTCTATATATAAGGCAAGTTATAGTTTACAGTTCTATATATAAGGCAAGTTATAGTTTACAGTTCTATATATAAGGCAAGTTATAGTTTACAGTTATATATATAAGGCAAGTTATAGTTTACAGTTATATATATAAGGCAAGTTATAGTTTACAGTTATATATATAAGGCAAGTTTATAGTTTACAGTTATATATATAAGGCAAGTTTATAGTTTACAGTTATATATATAAGGCAAGTTTATAGTTTACAGTTATATATATAAGGCAAGTTATAGTTTATAGTTATATATATAAGGCAAGTTATAGTTTACAGTTATATATATAAGGCAAGTTATAGTTTATAGTTATATATATAAGGCTAGTTTATAGTTATATTTATAAGGCAGGTTTATAGTTTATATTTATGTAAGGTAAGTTTATAGTTGATAAGTTATATAGGTTTTTAAGAATGCATGGAGAGACGTCGTCCTAAGTACCCAGCTCACGATATGGCAAGGAATTGGTCATTGATCTTAGAGTCTACTGACCTCCAAAGTACTCGTGAGCGTCCGGACATGCCGGGAAGCGCAGTCAGGCGAGTGGACGGTGAGTGGTGCAGTCAGCAGCAAGGAAGGCGCCTCAGCCTCTCATCTTCCGTCGGTTCGGTCCTCAACGGAAGGGAAGAGCAGCGAAGCAAGCGAAAAGTCACCGACGCCCCAGCGTTGGTTGCAGGGGAGGTTCCGCCAGCGATGCAGATTGAAAGGCTCTCAAGGCTTAGTTGTAGAATAATTAAAGTTGATGGAGGAAGTTTGCTGGTTGGAGGTTGGAGGCGATCTGCTGTGCTATGCAGATAATTTACGAGGTCATTTAGGCTTGGCGGAAAATGGTGTGTTCATTTGTTGTATTCAGATTGTAGACCAAAGTTCAAAAACCAATGACAAGCCTAGAGCTGGGTTATAGAACCTTTATGAAGTATCGAGCCTGTTAGATTTTCTTTAAATAGCCAGATAGAAAGTCATAGTTATAAGTTTAGAGTTAATCACGTTTAATATTAATTATATTTAGTCATAATTACGTTTAATTACACTTGGTAATTATTTGATCAAGTATTTATCATATCTAGTATTTATTAAGTTCATCATTTATTAAATTTAGTATTTAATATTAATTTAATTCCTTATTTATCAAGTCTAGTATTCAGTAAATTTAGTATTTACAAACATTAATATTTATTAAATATAGTACCGAAAGTTTAGTTGATGAAAGAAATCTTAAAGTTAGCAACGCGAAACTACTACAGGAAATCCTGTAAATTTTCTGTACAATGTTTGTACTTTATTGGAAATAAAGGTTTTTCTTTCTTTCTTTCTTTCTTTCTTCCTTAAGACCGAGAACGTCGGGCTTCTTTAGCATGATATCGAAAATTGGCGTGGACGTTCCTTCATATCTAATGGGATTCGCTATTGTTCAACGAAGGGTGAAAATCTTGTAATGAAGTTGTCCATGCATTAAACGGCATTCACTTTCAAAATTTTCCGTTCAATCTTTAAAGTACAGAGATTATAAAATATCCATATTGTGATATGTTTCCTAAATAAATAAATTATAGAATGCATTTATGTATATATATTCTACATACATGCTCTCGTGTCCTGCCAAGAATGACAGGAATCGATAACGTTTAATAAATCACGTAGATTAATACACAGACTGATGCGAAGAAAATGCAGTGGCGATTTTGCTGAAACGATTTCAAAACTGAACTAGTAAAAGTGAATAGTGATTAAATTTTGCGCTTATCAATTTCATTAACAAAATAATGTATGTTCAGGTACTTTGAGCTATTCCTTTGATGCGATCGTTCTGTTATACTACTTTCAAGTAATCGAAAACTACTATTCAGCTTTCAATAAAAACAATTCGCATTATTATACAGCGTGAGCATTTGTTATATTTAGTGCATATTCATGTAAACAAATTACGAATAATTCCTAATGTGAAAAAATGGCTAGCCGGTTAATGTGAAGCTGAATTTACTGTCACTCTGCGCGTAGAGAAATGATTGTAATTAAAAATGAATAACCCCTACATGTTTACAAGATTTGAAATAACGAATACGTTTTTCTCCATGCTGTCGTATTTGTTCTCAGACAATAATTCTACGATTGTCAAAAGAATTTCTGAATGAAAATGCTTTTTATTCTTAGCGTAAGATTAGTATTTTAGAGGAAAATTTTGCGTCGCGTTCAGATCAACACGTTTGACCTAGCGACTGGCTGGCAAATCCTGTTTGGCTACGGGTATTTCTGCGGTTGTGGCGATGCCTGACTCAGAAGCGAGCCTTTGTAAATGTTGAAATGAACATCACCTACAGGGATGTAAAAAATCTATCCAATACAATGTTGTTACGAATATCAAACTTGTTTTTGTTTGCTTGATTAGGAGACTGCCTTTGTAGTGGGGGGTAAACGTAAACCAGCACTTTTACGCTTTGGTTCTATTTTCGAGTCTTTAAATGTACCGTTTTTTATATTAACTTTCTTCTTTTTGATATGATTGTGGTCATGTAATTTCAAACAAATCGCATAACCTTCCATACATTCATATTATAAGTTTGATCAATTTTTTGTATTAAAAATACTACACCATTAAAATATTAGCTTTTCCATAGTCGTTGTTAAAAGTAAGGAAGTGTTGCAATAGTATTATTTTAAAACGTTATAGCTCTTATTCTTCAGTTAATCATTGTTTGCTTCCTTTTCAGGTCATAATCAGAATGTTGTTAAGAGTGTGATAAAATGTTGATAGATTCAAGAGGCATTTGCCTCTTTCTGCTGTCAGTCTTGGTAAGCATGTTATTTGTCCAGTTGCCTGTTGTGCTTATATGTTGGCTAGGCCTTTTAATTTTTCAACAAATTTTAGTAAGATCATTGTTGTTTGTGCATTTTTGTAATAATGATAATTGTCATCTAACTCTACTTAGTGTCAGTAATGAGATTTTTCCATAAATTTGTTGAAATAAATATTGGGCTTGATGTTAACACGTTAAGTGCGGCGTGAGCCACCGGTGGTCATTTAGGAGATTTTCATAATGCTGCTGACCAACTAGCTGTCACTGACTCAATTATTGTAAGTACTAAATGCAAGTTAAATGAAGGCATGATTCAGTTAATGTTTGCTATTGTCAAAATTTCTTCTACATTTCACTCAAAATTTGAGTTGGATACTGAGCTTCAGTTTAACCCCCTGCACTTAACGTGTTAAACATGATAGATTTACACAAATGTAAAGTGTAACGGTAAATTAATAAAAACATCATTAAAAGTGAAATGATGTACATATTACTTTACCTATTTCCTAAACCAAGTCCATGAATTTAAAATCTATTATATTTTGCCAAATCAACAATTATTGCATTTAACTTGAGATCTGCTTGCATTCGTTGAAAATAAAACATATCCAAGTATTAATGTATGCATTATTTTCTAGTATTTGTGTTATGTTATTGATAAGTCATTTGTTTGTTGAGCAGACATCACTGACCCAGTCAGTGGCCAAGCTGACAGCAGAGGAATGTTTGGCACTGGGCCTGAACAAAAACTTCCTCATGTGCTCATCTTGTGATGCTCTCAAGGAGTTCAGCCTTGACAGTCTTGAGTGAGTGGCTGGCATCTTGTGCTGTGTTCTGTTCTGCAGCTGATCCTTGTTTCATGATAAAGGTGATGGATTAACACGCTGACTGAGAAGGGTTAAACTTGGTATTCAACTCAAGTTCAATTTTAAAGGTGTTAGAAACTGTAAATACCAAACATTAACTGGGTCCATTGAATACAGTACTATTAATTTTAAAAGATTGTTAATACTTTTCAAATAACCCACCTATGGGTTGTTTTGCAGTCAACGTGTTAAAGTCTTCAACACATTTAGTTTCAAAATAATAATTCCCTATGCTGTACTAAAATGCCAGTGTAGGGTCTTTGGTGAAGTTTTAATTATAATGAGAATAATTGTAGTTTTAAAAATTTCTGCAATCATCAGTTGGTTATAGTGTTCGGTGCTCAGTATCAAAATGTGATCATTTTTTCTCATGTATCAAATCAATGGCTTACAGTAAATGTCAAAAATCATAAAGAAATCTACTTTTATAGTTGCTTTTGCACAAATGATTGAGAAGAAAAGTTGAAAGGATTATATAGGCAGGGCTCTTTTTAGCTTAAATTCAGTGCTCATGGGCTTGTAAGCTCTGGTAAAGCAAAAGTATGACAAGCTGCACATTCTTTAATACTGGATATTTTCCCAAAAGGAATTTTTGTAAATGTGATAAACCGTGCTGTCTCCTGTTTATAGAATTCAGCTCAAGTTGATAGGAAATAACAGAATGTTCCTCCAAAACAAATCTTTGTAAAATTGTAAAAATAATTTATTGTGGTGTCTTTCTGATGTATTAAGTTATTGCTTTAACATACTTTTGATTGATCAGGTGCTGATATCAAAGGAATGTATAATTTTGTGTTGCAATTTGTGTGCTCAACTTTGATATGACATGTGTGCAGGCCTGAGTGCAAAAGTTGTTGTGAAGAGGACGATGTCAACTCTACACCCACTAAGTACCCTCGGGCACTGCTAGAAGTATGTGGGTGACGACTGGGAGCCTTTCCGCAGGTTCAAGGTGAGGGCAGAAACTTTTAGCAGTTTGTCAAGCTGAAACATTTGTTAAAATTTAGTGCTTGTGTTTATAACTTGAAATATTTGAGATTGAAATTTAGGTCTAATGGTCAATTGGGTTTTATGTTGTTAAATCACTTGAGAATTTGAGACTGCTTTATTATACCGCAACACAAAACAAATTTTGAACTGTATTATGATGTTTATCATTTTTTCTGGATCTGAGTTATGATAGTAAATTTGATCTATTTTGAGAACTGATAGAACTGATTGCCATATTAGGTTTACTATTTTTACTTTTAAGTTATCAATCTAGAATAGCATCCTGCATAAAATGTGGGACATTGATTGAAATCAGTGGATAAACTTGTCAAAACAAACCTTAAGCTTCTTAAATTTTTAGTGCGACCTGCTAAATATATACCACGTAACTGCAGTAGTGTGACACATCTGTTTATTTTTGTTACCAAGTAGTGTAAAAGCAAAATATGACGGACTGTAAACTTTTATTTTTTTTGCAGCTTTTGTGAAGAGCGATCGACCTGCGGCGTTTCCCAACCTTTCCATCAAGTGAGTATGACAGTATGCACTTGAGCCAAGTGTAGTGCTGTTCATGTTTCTTGTGTCTTGAGCATAATTTTCGGCACAAAATTTCCTGGAGTGTCAGGTAAACCTCTGCGGTGATGCTATAGCGTGAGGTTTGCCACACCATACCATGAGGCCTACCTCTAGCTAGTGCTATAGCGTGAGATCTACCACACTATAGCATGAGATCTACCACACTATAGCATGAGATCTACCACACTATAGCATGAGGTCTACCTCTAGCTAGTACTATAGCATGAGATCTACCACACTATAGCATGAGGTCTACCTCTAGCCAGTACTATAGCATGAGATCTACCACATTATACCATGAGGTCTACCTCTAGCTAGTACTATAGCGTGAGGTCTGCCACACTATACCATGAGGTCTACCTCTAGCTAGTACTATAGCGTGAGGTCTGCCACACTATACCATAAGATCTACCTCTAGCTAGTGCTATAGCGTGAGATCTACCACACTATAGCATGAGGTCTACCTCTAGCTAGTACTATAGCGTGAGGTCTGCCCCACTACACCATGAGATCTACCTCTAGCTAGTACTATAGCGTGAGATCTACCACACTATAGCATGAGATCTACCACACAATAGCATGAGGTCTACCTCTAGCTAGTGCTATAGCGTGAGATCTACCACACTATACCATGAGGTCTACCTTTAGCTAGGACTATAGCGTGAGGTCTGCCACACTATACCATAAGATCTACCTCTAGCTAGTGCTATAGCATGAGATCTACCACACTATAGCATGAGGTCTACCTCTAGCTAGTACTATAGCGTGAGGTCTGCCACACTATACCGTGAGATCTACCTCTAGCTAGTGCCATAGCGTGAGATCTACCACACTATAGCATGACGTCTACCTCTAGCTAGTACTATAGCGTGAGATCTACCACACTATAGCATGACGTCTACCTCTAGCTAGTACTATAGCGTGAGATCTACCACACTATAGCATGAGATCTACCTCTAGCTAGCACTAAAGCATAAGGTTAGGTTACCAATGGATGTTACTTTTTTCCGTACAATTAATGTAGCGATGAACGCTTGATATGTACATCTCAAACTGCACTTGGGTAGGCGATATGTAGTGGTAGACCTCACGCTCTAGTTGCAACACCTCTGCTCACTTAGCAATTTCGATTAAAATTTCACTGTATGCAATGATGCATTTATTTTACACCTTTGGGTAAAGTGTGCTCAAGATAATTTTTCAAACACGTTTGCTGTTCCAGCGCGTGACAGTTCTTAGCTCGGTACACCATTATCTGTATACATTTTTATACATCATTGTCTCTATACATCATTACCATTACACATCTCTATACACCATTACCATTACACACCTCTATACACCATTACCATTACACACCTATACACCATTATCGTTATCCGTCTACGCTCTTGTTTTATCGGTTAGGGAGGCTTAAACTAACATATAATCTATAATCTTCACACGTCACAGGTACGTGCGGGGAGCTGACCCCGTCATTAAGCTGATGGACGAAGAAGGCGAGGTGATGGAGACGCTCGCGATAGACAAGTGGAACACGGACTCCGTCGAGGAGTTTCTCGAACTCTACTTGCTCACGCCAGGTGGCGCTGATGATGATTTCTCCGCTTTCGATGCTGAAGCAGCTAACAACGAAATCTAACTCAAAAATGAAGAAAATCTATGCCTCCTTGCTATATAAATCAAAGTATTATTTTCATATTTCCAATTTGTTTGGGTTTTCATTGTTCATGAAGGCTTATCATTAAATAAGTGTTTTTTAATTATCAGCAAGTTTCTTTGATTGTTCTGCTCATCTTCGCATGCACTTAACAAACCATTAGTGTCTCATGCTGTTCACTGCTATTAACAACTCTTCAACTTGCGACGTCTTTATCTTCATCTCGCGTGAGCTGTCTAGCCGTCATTCTTCCAGTTGCACTTCACATCTTATTCTATCATAAGCTGTCATTCTTCTTGTTATACATCACAATTTACTCCAAAGTAAGCCGTCATTCTTCCAATTACACATCACAACTTGCATCTTATTCCACGTTAAGCCGCCATTCTTCCAGTTGTACATCACAACTTGCATCTTATTCCACGTTAAGCCGCCATTCTTCCAGTTGTACATCACAACTTGCATCTTATTCCACGTTAAGCCGCCATTCTTCCAGTTGAACATCACAATTTACCCTGTGGTAATGGATCGATGTTGTGACTCACTGCTCCGAGCTATCATGACGTGTTCATCGTAAACTTCCTGTAGTTGATGAATACTGAACCTCAGCAGGCTGGGGGCGGTGATTGCACAAATATCTTTTCTAGTTTTCAATTATCGGTAAAGTTAGTAAATTATTTTTATAATTTTATACGATTTTTATTCGCCTAACACGATGTTGCTGATGGTGGATTGCGGAATGTGTTCAGAGCAATTAAATTTCTACTCTGTTTTCTGTGTGCATTAGGGAGAATTTAATGCCACAGTAAAGACCCCTGCTGAAGTTGGTTTTTTTTTTTCTTTAGGTTGAAGTTCGAGTACTCGTGTCCCCGTAAACCCTCATAGATACAACAATTGTATGTATGAAAATTCGTGCTCCCAAGGGGAAAATGTGTGAGGGTCTGAGCTGAGAGGTTAGAATTCTGTCTGTGGAAATGAAATGTTTTTGTTACGTTAAGGACCACCTTTTTTTCGGTTCACTGCTGTCCTGTTTTTCACCATCTACTACTTTCATCTTACACTTTTATCTTGTTTCATAAACTTCTTTCTCAACTTGCAGTTTCTATGCCCCTTCTGCATAGATTTCGCGTTCCCTTATCTCCGTATTAAATAGTGCCTCCTCCTTCCCCTCTTCGAAACTTTTTTTTTTGTCAGCGGGTAGGGAGACTTAAACTAACATATAATCTAATCTGTGTGCTCATGAGTCTAAAATATCCCCTGAAGCTGCGTAATATTTGTTCTCGTTAAATTGAATGATACGTTGATCATTAGGTTGAAATGAAAACATTATCCAACATTTTTATGACGTAATTAAATGCAAAACTGAAAGTACGCAATGGATATTCTTGTGGTACAGGCTTAATAACTTATCTGAAATTTTTCACTTCAATCTTTCGGGTTGTCATGATAAGATATTGAAACTATTTTGAATAATAATGCATATTACAAAATATTACAAAGAATAACAACTTGCAATTTCTTTAACATTTAGATATTTAGTTGACAGCGTGCGATGCAATTAAGGTGTATGTAAAACTGTCCAAGAATTCAATTTAATTTCTTTATACTTATAGTGACAATTCTTACCTTGAGTTACTGGCGACAGAAAAATCAGCGAAGCCAACAATCAAAGAGCCACCCGAAGCAAGCAACATGAAAATTGTGTTTGTATGCTATGCGTTTTATATTTATAAATTTTATTTTAAAGAATTTTTTAAAATAATGTAGAGGTCTTTTTTTGCAGTTCAGTTTTAATAAAAAGTAAAATTTTCTGAAATTATTTCAATAATTTGCAAAAATATGAATAGACATGAAATTTAAGTCGACGTATACTAAAAGACAGGTGTTAATGAGGCGACTTTGCACTTTAAATTCTTCCCCGCAGCTATACACTATGACTTGATCGTGAGTTATTTCTCTGGAATGCTGGTCATGACATGAGCAAAGGTTGAGCACATAGTGATAGTTTAGCGTGTTCAAGCACTGGCGTCTAGTGTAAAGATAGTCGATATATTGTGTGAAGTTATTTTTTTACGTTTCGGTGATTTAATTTTATCGTACTTTTATTGGGCTTAGTGTTTGACTAGGAAGAGCCTTTAACTTTGTGCTCTTCTGAAATAGAATGTTTCTGAACGAGAAAAGTCAATAGTTTCTAACGAAATATATTACTCATGCTTATTACTCATGTTGGTGTAGCGTGGTGTAATAATTAAATTTCAACTTTCAATTAATGCAATTAGGGAAATATTTTACTGAAGTTTCTTTCCTATCATGGCTCTTCCTATAGGGTTAACTAAATATTATTTTTCCTTTATCCCGTATGTTGAAATAATCCAATTAATTCTCGATGTATCAAAAAAAATTTCATTGTGAATTATAAAATGTAGTGATAATCTGATTATGATTACTAAAGCCACTATTCTATAGCATGTGTTCTGCTTTGTGTAGATGACCAGTGAAATTTTTTGAATTGTGTCAAAAACTGTGGTCTTGAAAGATTGGTGACGAATTTGGAACCTACCTGCATTCCACACAATTTCTTCGGTCAATATTGATTTTAGGCCTTTCACGGAAATTAATAATTCCATTCCGAACAATCACTTAAGGAACCCATTTAAAAACGTTTTACATAAATGACATTCTGCTCGCTGATGCTTAATTTTTGAATTATTCAACTTTGAAGTTATAGGAACGTCGTATATAAAAGTGAAGGAACTGACAAGTAAATATGCAGTAATACGGTATTGACGTGTAGATGGGTGAGGTTGGGTGGGTTATGTTCGGTTAGTTAAATAAACTTACCTAAAAAAACATAAATAAACCTAAAATGGCTTATCTTAACTTACCCAAACCGACGCAATTTTTTCCCGCGCAAAAAGTGGGCGTGTCCCGCCAAGAATGTGGGCGTGACCCAACGATGCGGCGACTAAGCAACCGACCATATAATGTTATTCCTATCTGAACATAATTATTGTTACATCTCGAAAATAACGCATCAGCGAGCAGAATGTCATTCTTGTAAAACCTTTTTAAATGTGTTCCTTTAGTGATTGTTCGGAACAGAATGTTTAATTTCCGTGAAAGGCCTAAAATCAATATTGACCTTTTCTTTGTATGTAATAAAATGTTGAGATTACTTTACTTAATTCATAGGACTGCTGACTAAGATATAGATGATTATCTATGGTGACATGACTTTTTGTTGTTTTATTGATGTCAGCTCCAATTAAACTCAATGAGGTCTTTATCAGCCTCATTTAGGAATTGCTCTGATTTATTGAAACCACATTGAAAATTGCTAACTGCATTGTTTTCATTTTGTAAGATTTGTTAAAATTGTAGAACTGAACAATTTAAGAATCCAGAGGTTAGATCTGTGGGTCAATATTGATTTTAGGCCTTTCACGGAAATTAAAAAATCTGTTCCAAAGAATCGCTGAAGGAACACATCTAAAAGGTTTTACACAAATGACATTCCGCTCGCTAATGCGTTATTTTCGAGATATAACAATAATTACGTGCAGATAGGAATAACATTATATGGTCGGTTGTTTAGTCGTAGCATTGTTGGGTGACGCCCACTTTTCTGGCGGGACACGCCCACTTCTTGGCAGGAAACTAACAGTCTCGGTTTGGGTAAGTTAAGGTAAGCTATTTTAGGTTGATTTATGTTATTTTAGGTTAGTTTATTTAACTAACCTAACATAACCTACCTTAACCTCACCCATCGGTACGTTAATACCGTATTACAGCATATTTACGAGTCTGTTCCTTCACTTTTAAATACGACGTTCGTATAACTTCAAAGTTGAATAACTCGAAAATAACGCATCAGCGAGCAGAAAGTTATTCAGGTAAAACATTTTTAAATGTGTTCCTTTAGTGATTGTTTGCAACGGAATTTTTAATTTCCGTGAAAGGCCTAAAATCAATATTGACCGATCTGTGTATCAGATCTTGCAGATAGAGCATAATGATATATATGTAGAGATAGAAAAATATTTTTGACGGGCAAAACTTTTATACATAGATAAAAAATATAATGCTGCATCATATTACAAATATTTTCATTTAATTTTGTTGGATTGTATATTCACTTTATGGGATATTAGGGCTGTAGTTTTTCACCTATTAAAGATAAATTGTAAATAATGCATTTGTATGCTAACTTACAAAAAATTGTGTTTTTCATACATTTGCTTTACAGCCATTTACTTCTTGGCAGTTCTTGCTTGGCTAAATTTTGTGTTATTAAAATAAGATGGAACCTAAAATTGCTCACCTAGGTAATTTAATTGGTAAACTGATGCCAAATTTAAGTGCTGACATTTTTGATTATGAAAGTATGCTAATATAATATTAGTTGAAATTGACTAATGGCTCCATGCCAAGTTTTGTGCCTGCTCCTAGTTATTGTGTTACATGATCAGTAGACTGTTTTAAAAATATCCTGCCAAATCATGGGACCAAACATTGGGCAATTAGCTTGTGCTGGGTATAATGTTTAGAAGTAATAGAGCAAATTCATAAAATTATTCACAAATTTGGGAAATGAATTGTTGAAATAATGTTAATTTAGTATTGTTATTTATGTATAATTAAAAAATAAATACAGAAACCTACATGTACTTCATAATTGTTTTGTATGTTAAGGTAATAAAAAGTAGTTGCACATTTATGAATTGGAATGTGTTAAAAGACAAATTAATGGATTAAGATTAGTGCAAAAAATATACTTATTGTATGCATGATTTGTAAATCTTTATATTCAAGACTTGTGTGAATTTGATATTTAATAGGTATTTATAAAGAAGAGAACAATAATTGATTTTCCAATTTTTGGTGCTTGAATATTGGTAATTAGATCAAAATAAAAATTGTTTCTTCTATGCACTTTTTGTTGCAATTGAGTATTTAATGAGTTTTAGCAGTAGGTCTTGCCGCAATTTTATTCTTTGAAGCGTGGGAAAAATTGTTTTGAGGGGAAGACCTCAATGGACTTGCCAAATGACAGCTGTAATACGCTTGAATGATTGTTAGGATAAGTTTCCTTAGATTAGATTACGTTATATTAGGTTACTTTAGGCTACGTTAGGTTGGGTTAGGTTAGATTAATTCAGTTACGTTACATTACGTCACCGCTTAAACTTGTTAAATACTTATTTGCGACGGAAAGTGCATAGAAGAAAAATTGTTTATTTTTATCTATTTCCCTACATTCAAGCACCAAAAATTGGAAAATTGATTATTGTCCTCTCCTTCACATTTACTGTTTAATGTCACAAATCATGAGTTCCAACTGGACAATCAGCCATTCTGTTTCTGTTGTCTTATTTTATATGCTATACTATTAAAGTTAGTGATGTACCGATGTATCGGTATCGGCAAGTATCGGTCATTTTACTGGTATCGGTATTGGCAAAATCCAGCCGATACTTTCCCATAATACGTATTTTATCATAAAAATTAAAGTCATAAATCATGCAAGTAAATGTATAATCAAATAAAGAGCCTATTCATACCTAGTAAATTAGTTAGTTAACTGTTAAATTACGGCGTTTAATCAGGCCCGCTAACTGAATTTATAACTTTGAATTCCCGATGAGTCACGTACGGTCAGTAAGTGAGAGCTATGTTCCATGAATAGTTAAACACAGTAGCAACATAAAATTATTGTACTTTTACAGCTAAAACCTATACAGTTTGACCCAATTTCCATTTCTTGAAGTAAATGACAGGCTAACAAAATCATACCAATTAAATAAAGTTGAAGGTCCCCTTTAAAGTTTTTGTAAATTTAATGAAGAAGTAGCTGAAAATTCTATTTTAATTTAGCTTTTAAATTGTAAAATATTACGAAGCTAATAATTTTATTTTAATTTAGCATGTAAATCACCGTACATATACGAATCTCGCATTTTTCTTCTATTTTAAGACGTTTGAAAAATTCATGAACAGTCCTATAGTTGGTTGCGTGTTTGCGGATCTTTTCGGTTTGGGGGCATATCGTTTTTAATGTTTCCTTTTTACCAAAGTATGTATTTTGGTGTGAAAAACATGAAAATGATTTTAATTTTGTGGAGAAATTATTCATTAAGAGTTCCTAACCTAACCTAAGGGTATAATTTCAAACACCTCACTGTTAATCATAGTGAAAACTTCGTGGACCCTGCAACAGTTGCACACACTCAAATGATTGAGAGTGTATGGCATAGTCTAAAAATGAAAGAACATCAGGGAGGCACTCACCAACAAATGATGGATTATTGTCTAAGTGAGTTTGCGTGGCAAAAAAAGTAACAAGAAACCGCAGTTTTTTATAAAATGTTAATGGATTTGAGCTTAATAAATCATTTCTCCCCAAAATGGTTATCATTTTTGTGTTTTTCACACCAATATACATACTTTGGCAAAAAAACATAAAAATTCGAGAGGCCCGCAAACCGAAAAGAGCCGTGTTTGCTTCTGCACATTGTGTGTTAGTACATACATATACTGCTTGCGTTCACGCTGCAATTTCTGAGACAAAATGCTACATTATATTACAATTTAACACCTGTAAATGGGGAAAAATAGCATTTATAATTAAATATAGTCAGAAAATAACCTCAGTTGGTAAATAAAGATTGCTAAACAGTGAATACATATTTGCTCGTACATGTTAATTACGGTACCACACGACAATAGAGCGGAAAGATGACGTAACCGAAAAACTTTGTGAGGGAAACGAATCAAACTATGACACTGGACTGCAGTGTTGCCAACTTAGCATTAAAGTACGAATCTATCACCTAGCAGAAAAAATAGCATTAAAATGCAAAATCTAGCATTTTGCAGGGCAATTTTACCATTATATTAAATTGAGTCATTTTCAACTGCTTTCTAGCATCTATTTGTTGACTCATGGTTACTCAACGACTCGCTGAAGTTTCGTCCAAACCTAGTCGAAATTTTGTCCAAGTCTAGTTGAAGTTGTGTCCAAACCTAGTTGAAGTTTCGTCCAAACCTGGTTGAAGTTTCGTTCAAACCTAGTTCGAATGTTTTGGTCCACCTTTGGAACCAGTTGCCATTAGAGCTAGTCTACATTACGTTGTAATATGATTAGAGACACTAATCTATCGAATGGATTTAATTTTTTTCTAACAATAAAGTAAACAGAGCAAGAGCAGTTTTATTAATCATAATCAAAAACTTCATTGTCAATTTTGTTATGTAATTAGATATATTATTGAATAATTTTATTATAGCACCCATGCAGGGCTTATAACAGTTTTATTTCAATATAGTTGTAAAAGTATCGGTATTGGTAGTAGTATCGGTCAAAGTATCGGTATTGGTAGTAGNGCCAAAAAATGGGTATCGGTATCGGCCAAAAAAATGGTAACGGTACATCACTACTTAAAGTTAATGGATCCATTTATATGTCTGTTTGTTTGTAAATGGAAATACTGGGGGAATAATTTGTTTACTTTTTAACAGAAAAAATGGTATTAGTTTATCATTGCATTTTTATTTTCAATTTGTTTTCTGTGTGATGATTTTGCTTAGTTTTACATTGTTAGTTTTAGATCAAGTCTCTGATCTGTATTTTGAAATGATTCTTGTTTTTTTTTACAGATTGTGTCTTGCTTGTTTATTCTTTTAGATCCTACTGCCAGAATGGCAAACGTTCGGGGTATCTCTAGAGTTAAGGCTAAGCTACAGAAGTCAATTGAGGAAGGGCAATATTATGAAGCTCATCAAATGTACAGAACACTTTACTTCAGGTAAGAAATTTTCAGAGTTCATTTGTGGTTTTCTAATTCAAATGCAAACGACACTTAGAGAATAAGAATCAGAAAAAGTTAATGTTTTCTAATTTGCATAAAAGTGGTTTCAAAAATGTACTTGTGAAATTATGTTTACCATATTTCTTCTCAAATTTACACCCTAATGTTTAGCAAAGTTTGCTCCTGAGTAGTAATTTGATTTTCTTTTTGATAGCTATGACACACTAATGCCATTGCTTTTCTTATAGTGGTGGTTATTGAAATGGTTGAATGTCACAAAACAACTCAACATAGCTAATATTTTATTCAACTAACATCTATAGCATGGTAGCTAGATATTGATTGGCTAACTATTTCAATGTATGACCATATTTAGGATGTATCAATTACTGTATAGATTGATGCTAGCAAGTCAGATTCTATCACTAGCTGTGCAAACTCTTCAGTTACTCTCTCTATGAAATCATGTATTTAAAGTTTACCTTAAGATTGATGTATCAAATTTATGGTTGTAAAGGCTTGTCTACATTTCAATCACTAGATTTAGGTCTTATTGGACAGATAAGGATTCAGAAGTAAACTCTAGTTTTCAATACCAATCATGTTCCCCTAGAGCTGAAAACCTTATCAGTTAAAAATGTTATAGAAGTTGGAGATAATTTCATTTAAAGAAATATTAAATAATATGCTTAAATATATATTTTTTCAGGTATAAAAGCCAAGAGAAATACACAGAATTATTAGACCTGCTGTATGAAGGCTCACACTTGCTACTGACACACAACCAAGTAAGTCAGTGAACTAATTTAGTGGTACAGAAGAGGGTGGTAGTACTCAGGCTTTAACACTTTGACTGCGACATGCACCACCGGTGCTACACGGAGGTAATTTTCATAATGCTGCTGACCGACCAATTGTCACAAACTCAATTTTCATAAATACTTAATCAAAGGTAAATGAACGCACAATCCAGTTCATGTTTGGAATTTTCAAAATAGTTTACTACAATTGGCTTAAAATTTGATTTGGCATTTAATTTAATATTTAATAGTTGCAGTCAAAGTGTTAATATTGTCTGTCCTATTTCTATTCATGTCTTGGTTAATGACCTGTGTCTGTATTGTTGCATTGATTCAAGTTATGACATTAAGGTGATTAGTCAAAAACAAAACATTCATTGTGCAAGTGAAATATTTTTTCTTAAGAAAAAGAACTGCTGTTAGCATCTAACTTGACTGTAGATGTAGCAAATAATGTTACCTAAAAATGAATGTTTATGTCTAGAATTGAATATGTTTGAGATGTTTACCTGCTAATAGAATAAGTGCATGCTTTTAAATCACTTTCAATTTTTTTTGAATAAGATCAAACTTTTGAATTGTTCTGGTTTCATTTTAAACTGCTGGAATTTCCAATCCTTTTTTGGATATCTTATTATAGTTTCAAAGTTTCAGGATATTTGGAATTGCTCAGTGCATTAAAATTAATTCATAAATTAGTCACAGTTGACATATTCCATTCAAAATCGGTTTGATCTGATGTTCTATGTGAGGGCCCGAGCTAAAGGTTAGGTAGGCTTCCTTTTTGTTGAAATAAAGTAAGTTTTTGTTCTGTTACGGACCATCTTTTTTCAGTACACTGCTGTCCTGTTTTTTCAACACCTACTACTTTCTTCTTCAACTTTGATCTTGTTTCATAAACTTCTTTCTCATCTTACTGTTTCTATGTCCTTTCTGCATAGATTCCACGTTCCCTAAACTCCATACTAAATGGTGCCTTCCTCCTTCCTCTCTTTGGATCGCCTTTGTAGCGGATAGGGAGGCTTAAACTAACTAATAATCTAATCTAATCTTGATCTGATGTTAAGCAAAAATTAAAACCTTATGTAAATGCATATTTTCAAACTTTGTTTTCCCTCAAATTATTTATGCCTGTTCTTAATTTTGTTGTTAATATTGTTGCAATCTAGAAGTTTATGATTTTTGCATCCGCAAAATTCCATGTAATGACTTAACTTTTTTATTTTATTTATTTAATTTTATTCTTTATTCAGCATTCTACTCATTATTGCATTTTTTTTATTTATAGCATATTGAAAAGATAAAGTGTTTTTGCATTTTTTGCACAAATTTTGTCCTTTTATACATTTTCATTTTACTTTGCAGCAAACCAGTGGGGCAGACCTGGCAATACTGATGCTTGAAGTGCTCGAGCTGAGCAAAGCCCAACCCAACAAAGAACACTTTAAAAGAATCATTGAGTAAGTTTCATCTCTGTTGATATTTGTGCCATCAGTGTTGCATTTGCTCTTGAATGTCATTGTTCTTGTAACAAATTTTGTTATTGGCAGAAAATTTACTGTTGAATGTCCCTGTCCCTGTGTCAAATTTTGTTATTGGCTGAAAATTTACTCTTGAATATCCCTTTCGTTGTAACTAATTTTGTTATTAGGTGAAAATTTATTCTTGAATATCCATGTATCAAATTTTGTTATTGGCAAAAATTTTACTCTTGTATATCCATATCCATGTAGCAAATTTTGTTATTGGCTGAAAATTTACTCTTGAATATCCAAATCCATGTATCAAATTTTGTTATTGGCAGAAAATTTCAAAGTAGCTACTGCAAAACAATGAAATTTTGCAACTGCTAGTAGTGTTAGAATGGGCAACAGCCTTTAATAATGCAGCTTCTTGATGTCATTGTTGTAATGAGCAAATACTCCCAATGTTACACTTGTGTGGTTGCTAGTGGCATTAAAGATGGTCTCTACAGTGGATGAATTTTTCAGATTGTTCCGTTTGCTGAACTGCACGGAGCGGCAGCAGTACCTGGTACGTGCCGTCAAGTGGTCCAGCAGCGAGGACTGCAAGCTCGGCCACCCTTCCCTGCACCAGCAGCTTGCCCAAGTCCTCTGGAAAGGTGCGCTGCAAAGTTGTGTTCCCTCAGTGACCGTTGTGGTAATTGCCAAGTTGTCTGACAGTTGTGGTAATTGCAGAGTTGTCTGACCATTGTAGTAATTGCAAAGTTGTCTGACCATTGTATTAATTGCAGAGTTGTCTGATGACCATTGTTGTAATTGCTTCTGATGTAGGTTTCATTGCTCTTTAAAAGAACAAATCAGAGCTGTCTTCACATCTACTTTGTTATTGTCTCTACTTTGTTATTGTGCATTGTTGAGTAGAAAGAAAGTGCACATGCAAAATTAAACTTATGCAAGCATTGATATAACAGTATGAACACTGTTTTCTATGACACAAGTCCTTAAATGTGATTTCTCAATTAGTACACTATGTTCATCTACATCTTCAGTTCCTTATATACAAAGACTTCTCTCGCATTTGCTGCTAATTTTTGGCACCATAAAGGTAACAGAGATGAGGCATCCCTAAAACAGGCTTTTAAGGTGCCTCTTCTTTCTCACCTTGAGTGTAACTCAAATTTTCCTGAATTCTTCCATAAATAGACATGTTTATCCATCTGAGTCACATTCTTCTTTCTAAAGTATGAGTATTTAATTCATGCTGCCATTCTGAGACTACTTGGGAAGTGTTGTTAACTTTCCCATTTAACCATTTTAGCCTTTCAAGAGTATTTGAGAGTGTTGAAATGTTTAGAAACAAATAAGGAGTTCGCTTTCACTCCATTGTGTTGATGTCCGATATAGGCAGCCATGCTGTGTGGCTGCTTCCTCGTAAAAGTTCTTCAACGTGGTCATTGTGGCTCATCGACGGACGCTGTTCCCTTGTGTTAGATTTATTTTTCCTCGATCTACCATAAATGGGTGGGCTGCTGAAATCCCCTACGGGGTTTTGGCTGTCTTGTGTTTGCGGATTGTGCGTGGCCCAGTAGATGATCTTTTTGAAGATCAACTGGGGCTCTTAAAAGATGACAATAATGTCGGTGGCAATTAAAGCGGTTTTTGTGATGGCTGTTACTGTGTTTTCCATAATGGTAATCGTGACAAGCGTTGAACAACAACTATGTAGTATGCTTATGTTGAAATGATGTGAAGCTTGTTCTTTCTTTGAATTGTGAGACATTCGGCCCGATATGGTACAAATTACTGAAGCGCTAGCAAATCAATGCTAATACTACTACTACTCCTTGATCTACCCTGGGCTAATGTTCTTTGCATACATTTTTACTCTCGAAAATTAAAAGCTGTTTTACATGCCTCTGTATGTTGTTCTGACTCTTTCAAATGTTCTAGAAATCATTTGTGAACGTCCATGTGGGAAGTAAATTTTTGAAAGAATAATTAGGATTGGTTTGTCATGTACAACCTTCAACTAAAACCGTTTTCATGATCTTTGGACTTCCTTCCATACACATTGAGGTTGATAGCAAAGATTCCTGACTACTTTCAGTTATTTATCTAGCCATGGCTTACGTTTCAACTTGAAAATGTTGTGGTGTTCACTTTGCAGAAAAGCAGTACGCCCTGGCTCGCTACCACTATCTCCGTTCAGACGACGGCGGCGGCTGTGCAACCTTCTTGATAGAACTTCATCTGTTGAAAGGTTATCCTTCAGAAGTGGACCTCTTTCTCGCACAGGCTGTGCTCCAGTGAGTTTACGTTCAAATGGACATTTGGACGTGTTCACTTCTAAGTTACCTGTGTACAAGTCGGCCAAAACCACATTTTTGCTTTACCAGCTCTGATACATAGGGGTTAACTCTTAATTGCTCTCCTTGTTGAGTTGAACCTTGCTTTTCTTAGTCCCCTCAGGGGATACAACTATAATTATTACTAGTGCACACGGCCCGTCAAAAAATAGTAATAGTTAGATAGATATCTGACCAACTGAGCTTAAACATGGCTTTCCCATAATTTCCCATGCCAATCTATGGCTTTCCTATACTTCTTTAAGTCTCAACTGCTGACATTCTATACAACCTAATCTAACCTAACCAACAATACACGTATCAGCGTATTGTTCAAAGCTCCTGAATTGAAATATAGTCATCTGCAGTTATATATATTTAAATGCAGTCATATATTTATCTTCCATACACTTGATGGTCTCTGGCGTCTTTCTTGCTGTCGAAGTCTTGCTGCCACTCTCTTGCGGTTGGGCATGTTTCTATCCATGGAGGCCTATTTTTCCAGAATTTTATTCTGAAATGTCGTCTATTATCTCTTCGAAGCTTTTCAAGAAAATCACAATTTCGAAAACAATAGCTCAAGTTCCAAAATATTGGGCCTTACAGTAAGTGGTAGCCAGGTTACTGGTCAAAGGAATTTAAAACATTTCTTTTCGCATTATCAATTAAAAATATTAAAGTAACATGATGAATTTTAACAGAGAAAGCTCCAAAGAAAATTTCTATTTGTAAAAATAAGGCGATTGCGTATTCTGGATACCATAATGCAAATGAAAGGGAATTAAATCGCCACAGAAAAAAAGTGCAATAGAATAATTTCTTGTATTTCTTAAGCTTTTCCTTGTTGCTATCAAAGCAATCGATTAGAAGAGGGAGTCACACAGACGGACGGACGGACGGACGGACGGACGGACGGGGCTCCTTTTAAAATAGTTTATAATTTATAATAGTGATGGGAATTAGCACTCCGAGGTGGACATGTGTGAGAGCCCAAGCTGAGAGTGAATTAGATAGGCCTTTTTTTGTTGAAATAAAATGTTTTTTGTTTTGTTAAAGTCCATATTTTTTTCGGTTCACTGGTGTCCTGTTTTTCAGCACCTACTACTTTCTCCTTCAACTTTTATCTGAATGGATCCTGCGTTCCCTTATCTCCATACTGAATGATGCCTTCTTCCTTCCTCTCCTTGAACATTTTTTGTAATTTATAATCAATCAATTGTTTTTCCAGGTACTTATGCCTGCAGAAGAAGGTTGAGGCTACGAAGGTGTTCGAGACGTACACCTTGACGCACCCTCACATCAGCAAGACGCCTTTAGGACCTCCCTACCTCCAACCACTTCTCAATTTCCTCTGGTTTCTGCTCATAGCTATTGAGAAGTAAGGCGGGCGTCCTACCTTGTTGGAATTGAATTTTAAATGAACTAGAGCTTAACATTTTGACTGCGACGTGAGGGAGTTTTCATGATGCTGCTCACCGACCAGTAGTCACAAATTTAATTTTCATTAATTTTTAATCAAAGCTTAATGAAGGCACAATCCAGTTAACATTTGCTATCTTCAAAATTGCTCACTACAATTGACTTTAAATTTGATTTGAATATTAAACTTTAGTTTTACCTGCTGCAGTCCAAGTGTTATGTTGCAGCCATGTAATGAAAGCTTTATTGAGAAGCAAGCTCACAGCAGGCATTCTACCTTGTTTGAATAGAATTTAAAATGAACTTCAACTCATGTAGGCATGTTGTGAAAGTTTTCTTCAAAAGTAAGCTAACAGCGGGCCTTCTATCTTCAGAATGTTAGAACAGAATTCAAAATGAACTATAACTTAGGTTATAGGCATGTAGTTAAAGCTCCTTAGTTTTTGTTTAAAAGTTTTATGACAGTTTATAGTTGTACTACGAGTTGTGGGTTATTTAATGTCAGGTTTCAAACTCATCTTAGTCCATGGGAGTTCTAGCTAATACATTATTCTACCAGTGAACAACTCGACATAATGACTTGGTACAACTAGTGTGTGCAAGCTCTTCATTGGGATAGGATTATTTTAAATTTTTGATGTTAGAAGTTGAATGTGCTTTTTTTAAGAAGTGATCTTGAATGTGGTTAAAGGGAAAATTAAGCAAACTTTTAATAATCAATATGGGAATTTTAACTCTGTGTCTTGTAGGAAAGTAAATTTTCTGGTCTTCTAATGTGAGTTGAGTATCTCGTAAGTTGTAGCGCAGGCCAAGACAAATGACTGCCGAGTTCAAGTGTAATTTTGAAGGGAAATAAATTTCTGTTTAATATCTAGATTGATGTGCAATAGTTATTGATAATTCTTCTCATTCATTTTTCCCGTTCCTGTATGAGTTAAGCCGGCAGTTTGCTGGCCGAACCATCTGCTCACAAAGAGTGAGGTTAGATTTTGTGCAACCCCTGAACAATTTTTTGTGTCGGCTTGTTTGAAGGCGTCAATTCTGACATTACTCGATGTGTCGGCTTCTTCGATGGGCCTGACTTTCCGATTCCTGCTGAATAATTGAAGTCATTTTGAACTTATTTTTTGTAAGTCTTATCTCCACATTTGTAGTTTGTATTTGTAGGCCCCCATAATTACAGAAATACTTCCACTGCCAAGGAGTTACGAAGAAATAACTCCTGAAAAAAGTAACAGTGTTCTCACAGAATAATGTCACATTTACTCTTTTGATTGTTCAAGTCATACTGAAATGAAATTTGCAGTGTATTGCTATTTACCGCGAGGTACATGGAATTGTGTATAATTGAGTATTATATAACTAGTGTATACGGCCTGTAAAAAATGACGGCATTCAGTATTTTCCTCAAATAAATTTTCCAGATGGGGATGACAAACAAATATATCCATCCCAATAGTACCCGCGATTAAAATATTCTTGTACTTGAGCACTGGTGAAACTCGGATCCCAGATACGGTCATTGAGCGTCCTTATGAGCGTCACAGAGAGACGGAAGAAGCGGACACCAAACAAATATATAAACAAATGAACACATCAAGGGTATTATTAGAAAAGAAGATTGAGTAAAAAGTGAACAATGTTATCATTGTAATATAAATGTGTATTGACGATATTTGCAGAGGGCGTGTGACGGAGTTCATGGTTCTGTGCGAGCAGTACCAACCTAGCCTGCAGCGAGACCCGTGCTACAGACAATACCTCGACACCATAGGGCAAATATTCTTCTCTTTGCCTCCGCCTCCACGACAACAGTCTTCTTTGTTTGGTGCGTACTTTTTGCTCTTTGTAGGATTTGTACATAAACCCGTAAGATTTTTGTGGTGAATCACAAAATAGTGTAGTGAATTTTTGTAGTGAAGGGCAATATTTAATGGCGAAATGGTGTCCTTTGAGCCAGAGTTGCATTAAAAAAAAGTATTGTGTCGAACATTTGATTGATGATCATGTAATGGAACGTTGTTTTAGTTTGAGTTTTCCTTCGTTTTCTTTTGGGTGCTAAGAATAAATTACTCATTTTATAGTCGAGAATATAGCCAAATTAAAGCGCGATTTGGCTCGTATAGTCACTGTTGTGCATTTTCTTTAAAATTTTACTCCTACAAATTTCTAATTCAGTTTTATTGTTGGTTGCTCTGTCATTGAAATGTTGGGAGACATGTCTTGGGAATTTGAAAATATGAATAAAATACTTATGCTTCAGGGATATATTCCCGTGTGGATTTTATTCCCGTTGAAAAAAATAAATTTCTGCTTGAAAAAGAGGATAGTTCATTCTTAGCGTGAAAAATGTGGCAATTATAAATTGAAGAATATGGAGCACTGTTTGGGAACATGCCGTCTAGATAGCAGGTATGTGAGCAGTTGAATGAGTTCCAGGAAGACCAGGAAGTAAAGTGCCTCATGCACGACTAGGTCTGGTCATGCACTGTACCTTGTATTATAATTCTGCTTGTTCCTTCCTTAGTAACTTAGTCCGTCCGTAACTCTTTCGTCCGAGTTTGCGGTATCATGGATACCGAATTCCTCAGTGTAACATTAAAAGATGGCCTTTACATGCATTGATATGTTTGACATTTTATAAGGATGTGATAGGTTCGATAAGGATAGGTTTGGTTAAGATAAGTTTGGTTTGGTTAGGATAAGTTTGGTTAGGTTAGGATAAGTTTGGTTAGGTTAGGATAAGTTTGGTTAGGTTAGGATA